>PVKE010005428.1:0-59081 GCA_004027555.1 Craseonycteris thonglongyai
GGGAGTGGGCACTAGATATAAGGTGATGGAAGGGGAACTGATACTGAGTGATGGGCACATAATACGATGCATGAATGATGTGATGTGGACTTGTACATCTGTAAACTATCTAATTGTTACCATCCAATGTAACCTCATCAAATTTAACAATAAATTTTAAAAAAAAAAGAATTAGTGTAGTCCTACAAGTAACAGAGCACTAGAGTGAAGACCCACAACTCCAGAAGCTTCTAGAATTGCCTAGAATTCAGAAAGGTCTTCAAGCTGTAGTTTGGTAACGGCTGTCTCTATCAAGGTGCCTAATCGTCCTGAGGTCCAGCTGTTACATCTTTGCTAGGCTCTGGGGCACGTGTACCCTCACCAAAGAATCTTCCGAATCAAGCGAGGCCTACCCAGATATCTACAGCAATAATGCAACGTAATGTTTTTTTCAGTCTCCTGCCAAGAAGTTGGCACTCTAAGTAAAAAGAATGATGTCGACAGTTTACTTTTATGCAAAGTAGAAAACCTAAGCAGAGGTTTGATTCTTCACAAATTTTAGCTTAGCCATCAAGCAATATTACCTTCCAACTCCTTCACCCTCCACGATTTCTGACTTTCCCACCATGTTAAATTATTGGAATTCATGCTACAAACAAACAAATCCTTTTTCTGTCAAAATTCTAATCATCTCTAATGTCCATCTCCCCTGAAAAAATTCTCCTTGACTTCCAAATCCCTCAAACAAACGATCCCAGAAGTCTCAAGGCAGAATGAAAGTTTGTGCTACATACTCTGGTTTTTCAATTCTCACTTTTAACAAATGGCTGTAGAAGGTAAACTCCTGGTGCCCTCTCTTATCCCAGTTTTCTTCATGTATCACTTGACTGTTCCTGATATACTAGCTAAAAGTGTAGAAAGTGATAGGGCAGAAGAAGGGGTAGAATCAGAAAGATCATGACCTGGCATAATGAAGAATCAGGGAGGAGAGACCTGTTCTTTGTCCCCAGTGAGCAAAGCTAATCAATGTGCTGCTCATCACAGGCCTCTCCCCAGCTCTTTTCAGTAGCATTTCAACTACATAGTAGAGCATTCGGATTCTATGACCTGCGCTGAAATAGAATGTAGATATAATGACCGTGTTATAAGAGATAAAAATTGGAGCACATGCTCTATTATTTCTGTATTTACAGAGACAATTATATCAGTCCTTGAAATCAGGATCATCCTAGAAAATCTAGGACATATAGTTGCCATAGTTATAGAAAACCAATTAAAATCACGGAAAAGTGCTTCTTATGTGGTGCAGACAATCAATATAAAGACATTCTGAAAATAATGGACTAAGATTTATGTGACAAGCCATGATAGGACATTAGCCTTAAAGCTTTCCCCACCAATTCAGAATCATATAAAAACAATAAAGTCCTAACACTGTAGATCTGTGGGTATGTGTCTGTGGGGGTGTGTACACATGTGCAAATGTGCTTATTTGACATATTTTGAATACAAGAATTTGGGGCAGCACACTTGAAGAGATTAAAAACCCCAAAATGGCATGAAATAAGTCAGCAATGATTACGTGTCATTCACAAATACAGTGTAACCATGTTTCTGTGTCTTTGAAAGTATCCATAGTAATAGCACACAACTCACATGGTCTCCCTTCAGCATCCCATCACTGTTTAAGTAAAACTGATCATGCACTATCCATGCATCTAGTAAAATCATGAGTCAGAGTTCTCCCATGTTTCAGGAACCACTCCATCTATCTTTGGCTTCTGCTTGATAGTACCTTTTGCTATCCTCATTTCTGTTCACAATAAATCATATCTGCTGTGCCACATCATGTCCTAGGATGAGCTCTAGTGACCATTCTGTTTCACAGACATCACTTAACACCATATAACTCAAATAAATTTTACACATAGTTTATAACTTGGCAATACACCAACATTTCGTGCTACTTCTGGCATAAAGATTATTCTCAAGTCTCGACAAATTGATAGCAGGTTTCTAAAAGACCATTCTCTGCCTTTTCCTGCACTGTCGTTTGTTACAGTTTTTTTGCTTTGCATGTTTCTTTTTTCCTGACACCTCCTTTCTTTTCTCCTCATCCTACGTTCTTCAGAATATAGTGGCTGAAATACTGGGTGTTGATAAAAGGGCAAGAAGGAGGGGTGCCCGTAAGTGGGAAGCAGTCTGCCCAGAAAGCAAGAGGTCAACCCAGCCTAGCTCCTGTCTTATCCACCCTCAGGCTCCACAGGGATCCCAGGAAGTTCTGATTTCCTTCATGTTGGATTTGGAGCAATCACTTCTAACAACCACGGGCCATGAAGGAAGAGGCTCATTCCTCACCCTCAATCCTTAAACAGGCACAAACATTCCATTTGTCATTTCTCCTGAATGACTCCTCTGGCCTTGATGAATTTTCAAACCATTTTTATGTGAGAGTGGGCATTTTCCAACTTTAACAATATCCACCTGTCATGGATCTTAAGAGATTTCTGAAATGCCGGCTGCTAGCCTCTTTACTTCCAAGTAACAAATGCTTGCGATGCATCAAGGTTACGTGAGCACTTCTGCTGCGATGTTGGACAGGCAGAAAAATGCCTGTTTATTGATGCTGATAGTGTAGATGTCTCCAAGAATACATGCTACATGACTGGTCCTCACCCAAGTATATTGCCCTGCTTGGTTTCACTTTTGCCTCAGCTCAGAGGGGTACCCATGGATGGGACTCTGTGGGCATCCCAAGTCCAGTGACACTGTTTTACTCGTATGTTCCATCTTACGGGTGCATCTTAACCCTTAGCCTGGAACCAGAGTTTAGACAATGCAATTCCTTTATTAGGAATAACAGGACTGTCTTTTCTTTTCTTTTCTTTTTTTCAAGTGGAAGTGGCTGTGACACCATCTACTAGTCCTCATTATTTCACAGATGAAGCAGCTAACACCCAGAGAAGCTACGTGAGTTGCCAAAGACCACACAGCTTTATTTCATCAGAGCTGGGGTGAGTCCAGATCACCCGCTGTCCAATCTGGAACTTTGCCTCCACCCTACGCTGCTCTCTCACGAGGAACAGCCCTACAAGTCAGGACTCTGCTGCCTGATATGAGCTATCGCGCTGACCGCTGGAACTGGGACACGCATGATTATTACAGTGAACACCATTTCACAACTCCTCAGGTATGTTATTTCTTGGGGGAAGCCTAGACCCAAAATTGAGGGGGAAAAGACTTACCTAAGTTCAAAGATTAAAAAAAAAAAAAAAGGTTTTATACGTTTGAGCGGTTTTAGGTTCACAGCAAAATCGAGTGAAAAGTACAGAGATTTCCCACACACCCTCCACTCCCAAACATGCTTAGCCTCCCCATTATCAACATTCCCACAAGAGTGGTATATTTGTTACAATCCATGACATACAAGCACCCAAAGTCCATAGTTTACATTAGGGTTCACTCTTGGTAGTGGATCATCTATGGATTTAAACAGATAATGACATGAGTCCACAATCAGAGTATCACACAGAGTAGTTTCACTGCACTAAAATCCTGTGTCCCACCTATTCACCTCTCTCACACCCCCACCTTCTGACAAGAACTCATCTTTTAACTGCCTTCACTTTTTTTCTTTTACGGCAGGTAGTAGAGTTGTGTTGTATTAACTTCTTTTTCACATTAGCTTCTCTCACTTAGTAATTTGCATTGAAGTTTCTTCCAAGTCTTTTCACAGCTTGATAGTACATTCTTTTTCAGTGCTATATAATACTCCATTCTTTGGATGTGCTAGTTTATTTTTTCACTTACCTACTGAGGGGCATCTTGGTTACTTCCAAATCTGTAGTGGTTAGAAATAAAACTGCTATAAACATCAGTGTGCAGGCTCTGTATGGACACAAGTTTTCAACTTTATTGAGTAAACATCAAGTAGTGTGATTGCTAGATCACATGGTATAAATATATTTAGTTTTCTAAGAAACTGCCAAACAGCCTTGTAAAGTGCCCATACAATTTTGCATTCCCACCAACAATGAATAAGTGTTCTTATTGCTCAAAAGTCTGGACAGTATTCAGTAATGTCAGTGTTCTGAATTTTGGCCACTAGAATAGGTGTGTAGTGTCATATCATTGTTGTTCTGAATTGCATTTTCCTGATGACTTGATGTGTAGCATCTTTTCATATGTTTATTTACCATCATATATTTTCTTTAGGTAGGTGGCTATTAAGGTCTTTGGCACATTTTAAGCCAGGTTGTTTGTAGATTCTGATTATTGAGTTTTAACAGTTTTTTGTATATTTAGTATAAAAGTCTTTTAGGGAAAAGCTGGGATGGCTTAGCAAGTTAAGCTCGCACTTGGCAGCCTGGGGGATTGAGGATCAAATCCCAGTCCTGGCCCGTGCAAATCCATATGCTGAACTGGGGTGTTATTTCAATGGGGGAGGCCCCCAGTTCAGTTCTCAGCCTCCAGTTTGGCCCCTGGCTCGAGGGGGCGTGCCTCCCATGCAGGAGGCCCCCAGTCCAGTTTCTGCCCTGAGTGACCCCTGGCCACCTATATGGAATGAAACCATGTCAAAAACTAGTGACATGCAACTATGGAGACTGCTCTGGGCTCTCCCCTTTCTCTCTGTCTCTGTCTCTGTCTCTGTCAGAAACAATAAAAATAAATCTTAAAAAAAAAATCTTTTATCAGATTTGTCTTGCAAATATTTTCTTCCAGTGTGTTGTCTGTTCATTCTCTTGATAGTATCTTTTGCAGAGAAATGCAATATTTTTTAAATTATTAAACCCCCCAAAAGGGGAATATGAGATGAATGGAATTAGTGCCCTTAGAAAAGCAACCCCAGAGAGCTCCCTCCCCATCTTTTCTAGAGATATGAAGACAGCTATCTATGAACCAGAAAGTGGGGTGGGCCTCACCAACACTGACTCTGCTGGTGCCTTGATCTTGAACTTGCCAGCCTCCAGAACTGAGTGAAATAATCATCAGGTGTTTAAGCCCCTGGTCTATGGTGTTTTTATGAAAGCAGCCTGAACTATGACAGGGATGTATATAACTGTTAGAAAATTAATGTAGATGTCAGGGGATGTCTGTATTTGAGAAAGACAAAGAAGTCAACATGCAAAAGATGAAAGATTGAAATAAAAAGGAAAGATACTTTATTTTGTAAATACCTGATTGGTTTGTCAAAAGGTATGTGTAGTTGTGTACATGTGCGTGTATGTAGCATGACCAAATATCTTTGTGCGATTTAAGCTTCACTAACTTCAGAGAAGTGCTATAGACTTACGCCCAAGATCATTTGAAAGTTTACATTTATTGTATACTGAGTTCAGTTTAGTGAGTATAACATAATTTATGTTGATGATATGAGTCATCCCCTCTGATTGAAGAGTAAACTGAAACAAAAACTCAACTTTGTTATTCAACATTCAGACAACCAACTATAACAAACTTGAAGTTTTTCTCCATTTGGATTCACATAAGGCAGAACATTCTATAGAAAAGTTCTATAGGATCTGAGGACATACGTGATATGACCTTGAGAGTATATGTCTGGGTACAAGCAAGAACATCCAGGATTTTAGACTTCCAAGGTAGTGCACAAGGTAAGACCCATGTCAAGGTCTCTAAACAGGAAAAGTGAACAGGTAGAACAAGTAGAACATTTTGTTCAGGTAAATACATGATATGATGGAAGGTTGATTGGACAGTAGGATGGCAAGGTAGGACACAGACCTAGAGGCCCAAGAGCGGGACAGAGGTCTGTTGGGCTGTTGGGTGTGATGGCGGGGGGGGGGGGGGGGGGGGGGGGGGGGGGGGGGGGGGGGGGGGGGGGGGGGGGGGGGGGGGGGGGGGGGGGCGGTGGTCACAACCTCTGTAACTCATTAGTGGTCTGTGAGGCAGGCCTGGCAATAAAGTCAGGACTGTGCTCTCTCAGAGCTCAGTTGCCTTGAAGAGTTCAGCAATTCAGACAAAGGATCTCATTCTGTGGAGTGTTGTCTCTTGTCTGAAGAGCGTTACCATCACCTGTCTGAACTCGGGCTTACTAGTGGTGAACGTCAGCCAGACCTGCATGTTGTGTTGTGGTTCTTCCATCTGATCCAGTGCCACATGGTGGAGATTCCCTCTGAAACATCCATCAGGGACACTGAATACCTCCAAAGGTTGGCATGCTGAGTGAGCCCCACCACAGCTTCTTTAGTGCTGTCCCCATTCCCAGTACCATCTTAGACATGAGTGGCGTGAGCTCAGAGTGACATCTGACATGGGAAGTATGAGAAGAGGACTAGATGTCCTTCTGGAAGTAAGGCCTGGTTGGACTGCTTCCTTGGCAGCTCATAGACCACCTGGGTGGGAGGAGGATCCAGGACCAAACCCCAAACAGTGACTTCCGGGCCTGGATCGGGTTGTTAGAGAGGTGGGGTCTCTGCAGGAGGACAGAGCTCCGTGTGCTCCATCCCCATCACAGCCACGTCAGCCTCAGGGCCCCAAGCTGTCCTCCGCGTGGGCTGAGCCTCCCAGAGCTTCTGAGCACACAGGCTGCAGGCCCAGCTCTGTCCCCGTCACAGGGGCCTGTGTGAGAGGCAGAGCTGTGACTGGTGGTCTCAGATTCTAGCCCTCCTCCCGCAGAGGACTTGTGACCAGGAACAAGTGTGGAGTCCACAGACAAACCCCTCTGAGGTTTTCACAGAACAATTGAAAACAAGTGAAACCTATAGTAACTGACAACAAGCAGGACCCCCAAGTTCCAGGAATGAGCATGGCATCCCGGTGTCCTTGGGTCACGCACGTGAGGTTTGTCAGGAGAGAAGGGAGAGAAATGACTGTCTTCTCTTCCTCAGCATCGGGTCCGGCCCAAGAGGAGACAGAAGGGTGGGACACGGAGAGGTAAGCTTCCCTCTCTGTCATCTGCGCTCACGGTGTGAGGGCTTTCTGTCCTTCTGTCCTTCTGTCCTTTCCACAGGGTCCCAGGTGCACGGTCTCTGAGGATACGAGTCGCTAGACACGGCCCCACTCAGATAACAGCCCAGAGCAGGGGCTGGTGGGAAGGCCGGCAGGGCACCGGCTCAGCCTCCCTGGGCGGGAGCAGCGATGGGCCTGCGTGGTGGACATTGCCCAGCACATGGGGACACTCAGACCTCCTGCCTCCTGACTTTGGGCAAGTGCTTTGACTTCCTGCATGATCAGTTTCTTGACTGCAACCACTGACCTCTCTGCTTTACCAAGGGGCTGTGAGCATCCATCGAGATCATGTGTGTGAAGTACTTTACAAATGAAGCCACAGATAAGTGGGAGCCTTGTGATCATTGTCATTGCTCATGTGACCACATCTACAGATCCTTGAGGCTTTCAGATCTAATACCCCAATGGTCTCCCCCAAAAGGGACCCCTGTGTAATGCTGACACTTCTACCTTTATTACATATAACACACTCTCCTGGTTTCTCACGCTGCAGCTATCACCTGCAGAAAGAGAAAAAGAGACCAATTTCTCCCTGCAAAGGGTGACTAGTGTTTCCCCCTTGGTCCTGATCACTCTTTAGCATGTTCCACGTAATTCCAGGGATTCCAGGCAGCATTGCATAGCCCTCGGGGAAAGCAGCCATCAATCCAGGATGGTAGTGAAAGCTTGCGGTGAGTGCTATTGAGTGCATTGCAAAGTCACAGATGTGGAGCAATGTGAAGGGCAGCAGGCTTCAGTGCAACCCCACCCCTGCCCACAGGGCCATTATACCCTCCTTTCTTCATTGTTGTCCTTGCTGTCGCTTTGTACTTCCTGTCTCTTGCAGCCCCTATGCCAACATTAATATTTTATAGACTTTTGTCACTTGTTGTATCCTGACCCCTTCTGTGACATGAACAATAATGCAACCGCTGAGATCAATTGCCTACTGTTCCCTGAGGCCCTGACAGATGTCCCTTCCTCTGTGTCCCCTGTGGCTTCCACAGATTCTGTGACTGAGTCACCATTCTCTCTGTCCCCTGCCTTCTCAGCAGTACCTCCAGGAGACCTAATACCAGCCCCTCTGCCTGGGCCTTTTCCCATCGCCACCTCCAATTCTCACTCTTCATTTAATGACCTCCATCTCTGACTTCCTATTACCATCACCGCCGGTCACTCTTTGCCACCAGAGCCTTTTCCTCCCTTGGGATCTGAATTCCCAGGGGCCCATTGCCCACCCCCTTGGCAACCCTAGCACAGGGTGCTCCAAGAGCAGAGCCTCTTAGCCAGCCAGAGGCCCCCTTGACTCTGAGTACCATTTTTCCAAACCCTCCCATTCCCGAGATATCAACCCCTTACCAGAGTTGTCCCAGACAAGGAACCGCACGGATTCGTTTGCTTGTCATCACGTACCATTAATGCTGTATACCTCACTACCACCAGACTGCAATTCCACTGTGACTTGCTATAAATGCATTTCCATCACATTGAATCTAGATCCACACAGCACATCTCCAGGTATCCCCGGTGCCTTGTGCACTTGTGTCCCAATGGTCCTAGGTGTTGACCACACAAGCCTGTCTCTTTCAAACATCTCCCAGTGCAAACCTCATGCCACAGACTTGTGCCCTTTCACCTTGGCACAATGTGATGTCAATCAAGGGCTCCCACCCTCTATTCTCTACAGGCCTCTTTGGACAGACAACCTGCAGCCAACGTGGTCGTGTGATGACAGCACATGCCCTTCCTCAGCTTGGAAAGACAAGCCCAAGTGAGGAGAGACTTCCTGATGTGGAAGAGAAAAAAAAAAGAAAAGTGATTCTTTTCCAAAACAACTTAGGTCAGACTTCTGCCTAAATCTTTCAGGAAAAAATGTTGATGAATGGTAACCATGATTCCATAATTGCCCTTCCCATGGGCAGCAGCAAAGACCACCCCACGGTCCTGCATGTCCATCAGCAGCCCTCACATCCTCAGACAGGGGAGGAATACCTGGTGGGAAATCTTCCCATCCTCCTACAGCGAGCCCTGGCCCGCTGCTGTCCATGCTTTGGGTAAGTATTCATCAATATTGAGTTTCAGTATCTTAAATGCCCCCTCAAATAAGAAAGCCCAGGACTTTTCCATCACCTACCTCTGTCCTTTCCTGAGATCCAGCCCCAACCCTTCCTCAAACCCTGCCCCACTTCCAGTCCTCACCTCTGACTCAGGCCTGATCCATGTCCACCTTCAATGTTGACTCCCAATCCCATTGTTGGGCCCATACCACAGATTACGAGCTGTGCAATGCATTTCTCGCAAGCCCAGCATAAATTTGACTATCTCAGCTCCTTTGAAACTCAGCTCCTGCGATGCCATGTGCTAATAGAAAGACTGTTGGCTTTATCTTCTTTGGTCTAAGAGCCTGTCTGTGTGGAAGCTCCCAGTTGTGCCTTCCGCTGGGCCTCCTGGGCCCAGGTGTCGGTCTTCATCCTTCCTGGAGATTCTCTTCAGAGCAGTGAGCCTCACACACCAGGAGAGCCTCCATTCCAGTGGGGATCCTCCAGCCTGGGGGAGGGGGAGGAGGAGGGACGGTGCAGGGTGGCAGCCTGCTATTGCAGAATCGGAGAGCTTCTGTCCCTGATGAGTCCTCCGAGCAACTCTAAACAGGCATCTGAGCCAGAGATCAATGATGTACTCTCAGGAACTGCTGCCCATCAAGGACAGGGTGGCAAATGCCTAAATGGAGCACCGAGCCAGCCCCCTAAAGCTTCTATCATCGACTGAGTGACTCAGCAAAAACCTCAGACAGCTATGGTGTGTGACGTTGAAGGAGACCTGGATAGTCACGTGGTGAGTCTCTCAGGAGATAATGCAACAATGTCCGGGCTGAGTATACCTCACAGACCACCAGAAAATGTCCTATGTCCAACCCTGGTTCCTCTCCAACCTGGAAGGAACAGTGGCTCCCGTAAGGGTGTCGCCACAGGGAGACGCCTGGGAGCGAGTCTTCCCAGACTCCCTCTCAGTCTCCTAAGAGATGACAGTTCACCAATTTCTTCGCATGCTTGGTCCCATGTCTTTCTCCTAAAACAAATAGAAAAGAATGAGGACATTCCCAAGGAGAATATTTTCCCAACCTAAATATTTAGTCCTCCTGAAAAACACTGAGTTTTTCCAATACATGTTTCATTAATAACAGTGATGTCTTTTCTGTGCCTGTGTTGGGGACAGGGGTTTGGGGTAACTTGGGCTTGTGCTCAAGGCCAGGAAGGAGTTAGTTCAGCTTTTGCTGATGGCTACTTTTAGCTTCTGAAAGGAGACCAGGCCCCTGGAGCTCTTGTTGACACATACGTGTCATGGGTCCCCAAAAGCTTGTTTGGTCCCTAATGAAGTTTGAGGAGATGGGCTGTGTGTCCTGTCTCTTAGCGTCGTCGTAATGACCATGTAGAGCCCACACACACCCCTCAAGGCATGCTTCACGTCATGTAGGGCAGCAGGGAAGACCGGCCTGTATACCTGAGGTGGGTCAAGGACACGGATACTATTCATAATGATCAGTGAAGAAGAAACAGTGGCTTAATCATGACTTAGAAGTCAGTGATGAGAGGATTCAGATGGATGAAGCCTCAATGGGTGTGTCTAGGAGGGGCAGGGAGGTAGAGGAGGTATTGGCACAGTGGACCCTGGGCTGGTTAGGTAGGGTCTCAAAACAGTACAGATCTGCTTACAAGTCTGTCTCATGGGTCATGTTAATCTGTTGGGGCGGTGTACTTTAAACCTGACTCTGAAGTTTTTCTACTGGAATGTCACCTTAGGGACGTGGTTCCCATGTCTGGGTATCTCTTCAGGATGACGGATTTATGATTCTTGCAGAGCAAAAGCATCACACAGCTGTCAGTGGTAGGAATGTTGACCAGGCAGCCACCCACCTTCCAGGGTAAAATCAAGCTGAAAGGAAGGAAAAAAGGCCTTAGAAAGAGGGGGAGAGTGGGAAGAATGGAAGAGGGGCAAGAATGATAGCAGAACACAGTTTATGCCTCATTACCCCCACACTGTGCCTTTATCATGTCCCAGCTTCCTCAATCTGATCCAACCTCCCCTTTTGATCACACACACACACGCGCGCGCACACACACTTCATAGTTTTTAAAAAGTTAATTGTACAGTGGCTAAGAGTTACCTGAAACTACTGTCATTTCAAAAATTAGTACATATGAGTACTTGTAGTGGTTTTTTTTTTTAAGATTTTATGGTTTTGAGAGGTGAGAGAGAGAGAGAGAGAAAAGAGGGCAGGGCCCAGAGCAGTCTCCATAGTTGTACATCATTAGTTGTGACATAGTTTCATTCCACACAGGTGGATGTGGGGCCACGCAGGGCATGAACCTCACAGGGGGCCTCCACATGGGAGACAAGAACCTTTGCTGCCATCTCAGCAGTTACCGGTCATGCCACAGTTCAGCACGCAGGTTTGCACTGGCTGGGGCCAGGATTCAATCCCTGGGCTTTGTGATGGCAAGGCAAGTACTCAACCTGCTGAGCTATCCGGGCATCCCCAGTATTTGTTAAATCAATGAAATAAACTTCAAAGATGCATAGGCTTCTGTTCTACCTACACGAATGCACTTGATTAATATTCTGTCAATTACTACCAGTAGTAATGATGGTGAAGAAGGCTCCATGTTTGCAAATTATTGCTTGATATATATATATGACACATTTGTACAATGTTTTATGAATTTCTTAAAGATATTATTCTTCCAAGGAGCTAACATTTTACAAGCTTGTTTAAATAATTTAACTTTATCTTCTCTGTAATTTGCTCTTAGTAGGCTTAAATGAAACATTTCACAACTTCTAAGGTATATTATTTTGGGGGGAAGCCTAGAGATTAACACAAATCAAGGGGGGAAAGTCTTACCTAAATTCAGAACTTTAAAAACAATAGGTTGTTTTTATTTATTTATTTATTTATTTATTTATTTATTTTTGAGCCATTCAGATTCACAGAGAAATCAAGTGAAAAGTATAACCATTTTCTTTATATGCCCTCTGCCCCCAATATATATATATATATATATATATATATATATAGCCTCTCCCATTTTCAACATCCCCAAAAGAGTATTATATTGGTTACATAAAGACAAAAAAATCATATAAAGTTCATAGTTTACATTGGGGTTCACTCTTGGTGATGTAACATCTATGGAGCTAGACAAATAGATAATGACATGTCCAAAATCATAGCATCACACAAAGTAGCTTCACTGCACTAAAATCCTGTGTTTCACCTACCTATTCACCTCTCTCCCACCCCCACTTTCTGACAAGCACTCATCTTTTAGCTGCCTTCACTTTTTGTCTTTTATAGCATATAATAGAGTTGGAATCATCTAGTGTGTAGCCTTTTTCACACTAGCTTCTTTCACTTCGTAATCTGCATTAAAGTTTCTATCATGTCTTCTCATGGTTTGATAGAGAATTCTTTTTGAATGCCAAATAATATTCCATTGCCTAGATGGACCATGGTTTCTTTATTCACCCACCTACTGAAGGATATCTTGGTTGCTTTCAAGTTTGGGGCAATATGGAGAAGCTGCTGTAATATCAGAGTGTAGGTTTCTCTGTTGACACAGATATTCAACTTTGTTGAGTTAGTACCATGTAGTGTGATTGCTGTATCACATGGTGTGAATATGTTGAGTTTTGTAAGGAACTTCCAAATTGCTTTCTAAAGTGCCCATACCATTGTGCATTCTCGCCAGCAGTGAATAGGCAGGCATTCTTATCACTCAAAATTCAGGTCAGTATTTGGTGTTGTCAGTGTTTTGGCTTTAGGCCATTATAATAGATGTGTAGTAGCATCTCACTGTTGCTTTAAATTGAATTTCCTTGATGACATATGATGTGTTGCATGTTTTTATGTGTTTATTTGCCATCATATACTTTCTTTGGGTAGGTGTCTGTTAAGGTCTTTGGCTCATTTTCAACAAGGTTATTTATATTCTAATTATTGAATTTTAAGTGCTTGTTGTATATTTTGTATAATAATCTTTTATCAGATTTGTTTTGCAAATATTTTCTCCCGATGTGTTGCTTGTCTATTCATTCTCTTGATATGTTACTTTTAATCATTAACTCCCCCAAAGGTATAGTTTCCTCTTTTCTTGGCTATAGCCTGAATTTACTTTTTATTTGTTCTCACTTGTTCAAATATTATTTTGGAAAAAAATGTCATGTCCCAGTTAAATTCTTGAAATATGGAGAAGGATGGAGAGAGGGAGGGAGGGAGAGAGGGAGGGAGGGAGAGAGGGAGAGAGAGAGAGAGAGAGAGAGAGAGAGAGAATGAAGGAATGACAATAATCAGAAAATACAAAACATTAATAGCAGTTTTGAATTCAATTATAAGAGATTTAAATTTTTATTTTCAGGATTTTTATGTCTTTAAATTTTTTTATGGGGATGCCAGGATGCCTCAGTGGGTTAAGTGCTTGCCTTGCAGCCTCGGGGTCTGAGGAATGAGTCCTGGCCCAGGCCTGTGCAGACCCATATGATGAACTGGGGTGCTTCCCATGCCAGAGGCCCCCAGCCAGTTCTCGCCCTTCACTGCCCCGAGCGCACCTGTGTGGAATAAAATCATGCTGAAAACTGATGATATACAACTATGGAGACTGCTCTGGGCCCTCCCCCTTCTCTCTGTCTCTCTCTGTCTCCGTCAAAATAAGGAAATCTTTTTGAAAATTACAACAAATATAATTTTATAGAGAAAAGTTACTGAAATTAAAGCATTCTGGGAAAATTTTAAGACATTTTAAAGCATCTTTTATTTAATGAGAAAGAGTTATATCAGCGATATCAATAAAAGCATAATGCAAGCAAATATATTATTTTAAGCTTACCAGCAGCCACACTAAAAAGGTAAGAAGAAACAGGTGAAATCCATTTTTTAAGAATATAACTTATTTATACCACAAGTTAGGATATAAATATATTTACATAATGGAATATTACTTAGTGATAAGAAAAGATGAAATACTGCCATTTGCAACAGCATGGATGGAACCTGAGATCATCATATAAAGCAAGATAAGTCAGACTTAAAAAATCAAGAACCATATGACTTCACTTATAGGTGGAATATAAAATTGAAAGTAACAAAGAAAAACACAAGGATATAGTTAATAGTTTAGTGGTTACCAGAGTGTAAGGGGAGAGAGGATGGGGGAGTAGGGAGGGGGCATCAAATATATGGAGATGGAAAAAAAACTGACTCTGGGTGGTGAGCACATAATGTAATACATAGACGATGTCACATAGAACTGTATACCTGGAACCTATGTTATTTTTACCAAGCAATGTTACCCCAATAAATTTAACAATAAAAAATTACAAAAAGAGAATATAATTTATTTAACAAAATATATGACAATATTATTTTGATATGTAGCTTGTAATCAATATAAAAGTTATTAATAAGGTATTTTATATCTCAGGGTTTTTTTAGAATTGAAAAAGTAAATTCACCTACCCAAGGTGCTTCAGTTTTTTTTAATTTCAAGTAAGTGAATGAAATACCCAAATTAATTTCCCTTCAATATTATACCCACATTTACAATACTCATTCATTTCTTTAGAAATGATTTGACTTTGAAGAAAAACTCATCTCTATCAGAAGTACATTTTTTAAATTAAGAAAATACACAATTTTTGTGTCAACTCATTATATTAGTTTAAAAAGATTATTGCATAAATATAAAAGAAAAACTATCTTCATCAATATCAACAAAACATTCACCAAATTTTTCTTGTTATTTCTCAGCCCATTACACAATGTTGTCAATTACAATGACTCTTTTCTGCATATTGATTCATGTTAGAAAAATACGTTGAAACATTGGTTTCTATTATGAGAAATTTTAATTTCAACATATATTCATGTGGTTCTCTAGCTAGGTCATAAACCAACTTTTTTTCTTTTCTTGAAACTTTAAGTTTAGCACATTCATATGCACTGTGATAATCAATGAGAAAATTAAATGGCACGGCCACTTTTTTGCCTTCTATTATTGAATGGTGAGCACTTATTTTCTTTCAAGAACTCTTGAAGTGGAATTAACAGAACAGTTCATCTTTGTAAACTTGTTCAGAGTTCAACCAATGAGCACTGACAGAAAAGCCAAGATCATTCAATTTACCGGTATTATATTCTGTATCTTTTCATAGTTCTGCACACTGGCAATGATTCATAGTATTTGTATACACATATACACATCAGTATGTGTATCCAAAAATTATAGTGTTTATTTTAGAAAACTGAGCACAAATATTTTCAATATGCATCATGCTGTGGAATAAAGCAATCCCAGAAAATCAGTTTGTTGTCTTAAAATTCTAATTAGTCCAGATTTTGAGCTAATGTAGGTAGATTACTATCTGTTATGATAGAAACAAAAATTTTCATATTCAGGTATAATTCTTGTTTGACAAATTTAAAAGATTCAAAATTATTCTACAGATTTAATTTTTTTAGGTTGTGTATTGACAGGTTTTTGGGTTTTTTTGAAAATTTTAACTCCTTTAAGAGAAAACCACCCGAAAATATTTATCAAGCAGTGTGTTTTATTGTATAACTCAACTAAAGCTAAAGTGATTACAATTTTTCAAAATTTGAATAATTTATTTTTCTAATATAATTATCTGATAATGTAATTGAAGATATTTCACTTTTATAAAAATATCTTTTAGTCTTATAATTTTCTTACAGAATTTTATAACTAAAACAAACTTTCATTTACCATATTGCCATTCAAGAATGTTTTCTTTATTGTGTAACTATTCAAACTATTCTATATATTGCAGTTATAAGCTCAAATGTTGTTTAGAATTATTTAAAATTTTTGACACTAATCCTTCTTTCAATCACTAATTAAATTAATGATTTTTGAAGAAACACCAAATTATCTGTTTTTGCTGAAATAATTTCTTAACATTATATAATTTATTTTTATTTTTTACAGCTTGAACAACTTTTTAAAAATTCTGATATAGCAAATGCAATTAATATTCAATATGAACTTGTAACATACCTTCTTCCAGTCTCTTTTTTCTTTACTGCTCCTGTTGTAGTACCAGCTTCTGAATCTTCACTTAATTCTGAATCAATAATAAGCCAATATTTAAAATTTAATGAGAGGCTCATATATATTTTTAAACTATAAAAATAATTCAATTATCTTCTAATTAAAATAATGAATACATCAATTTAATTATCAAATACAATTTGCATAAGTATCACTTTAACTCATGTTGACTGCATACAATATGCAAATACATAGAAAATATGTATTCATATTGAATCAATCTATTGACGCCAACGAGATCAATGATGTGTTTATGTGTAATATGCGAAAACATGTACTTTCCCAACATGTGAACTACCGTTCTACCCTATTCTACACAAAGGTGGAAATGAGATATAGTCCTACAAAAACAGCTTCTGTTTTAAAATTATAATTCTGTTAATTAAAATAATATAAAATTAAAAATCTATTTCCTCAGTTGAATTAGCTTTCAACTATTCAGTAGTTACATATGGCCAGTTGCTAGTAGACAGCACAATTTAAGGACAATAGCATTTTTTAGGAAAGTAAAGTTTGTTCATTTAAATAGTGAATTAAAAACAATTTAGATTGAAATATGTAAATATATTGTGCCTGTTCTTATGTCTTTTTTGGTGACTTCAATCATTCATCTTTGAACTATGTTTATAATCATGGTAGTGTGCATATACATTGTAGATACAGTGGTTCCATATCCCTCTGTAAAAGTTCAAGGGCTGTCTGAAAAAAACCCCAGCTATAAATGCCTCTATTTTTCATATTACCTGGCTGGATACTTTCCAGACAGCCCTCGTATATTTACTATGTTTACTCATAGTTTCCTAAGAATGCTTTTAGCATAATTTTCCATCTCTTAAATGGGGATAACAATAGTATTGTCTGATAGAGTTACATAGTATAGAGGATATAAACCACTTAAAACAGTACTTGACACAAGGAAAATACCCAATGAGTTTTATGTATGTTTAAATTACAGTAGTCATTTTTTTTAAATTTATTTTTCAATTATAGGTGAGATACAATATTAGTTTCAAGTACACAACAGTGATTAATTTATATACCTTACTCATGATCACCCTTCTAAGTCCAGTATTATTGAATGTTTTTCTTAACCCAAAGGCAGAAGTCAAAGTGTTTTGTTTTCAGTGCAATTACCTCCAATATCTTTACTTCTCTTCTGTTTCTGTTTTTCTAAAGAATAGAACAAACTCTTTCTGATTGTACTTTGAATAAAATTACATGGTTGTGAGGATTACTATCATGATCAAAAAAACACATTTAGAAAATAGTTTGCTTCTTATTCAGTTTTAAATATATTTTCATATATCTGAGGTGACTTGATAGTGGTTTTCAGATACAGGAAACATTGCTGTATTCTGATACACAAGCATAGTTAGGAAGTGGTAGTCCTATTCAGGAATAGTCACAGGTTTATTGTACACAAGATGGGACCCCAAAAAACCAGAATTATCTTCTGGAGGGCAGGCCCTTTGTAGTACAGGCTTCCCTCAATAGCCAAGTGTTCTGGGAACTCATCTGCATCAGTGCACCAGCTGGTCGTTTTTGTGAGGTTGCATTCAGCTCTAGTGAATTTTCTTGGAGACTCATTCAACACGTTTACCCGTTTTATGATGGGTGACTTACACAAACAGCATCTAGCATGACAGCGCACTTGCTCACACTGCTGAGTGCTCAGCAGTTTTTGACCAAAAACGGCATGACCCCTGTGCCCCACCCTCCCTAGTTACCTGATCTCACCCCCAGGGACTTTAGTTTGTTTGTTTGCCTAAATGAAAAAATTCTCAAAGGGAAATGTTTTGCTGATGTGGAAGAGGTAAAACAAAAAATGTCAGAAGCCCTTAAAGGCATCAAAATCGACAAGTTCAGACTGTTTTATGCAGTAGAAAAAGAATCTTGATGGGTGTATTGCATTAAATGGAGCGTACTCTTGCAGGTGACTGAAGTAAGAATAAATCCACAATTTTTTATAAATAAATTCTGAGGTGTTTTTTTTTCGGTCTCCCCTTGTGTGTAATAGAAAAACTTCAAAACTAAAATGTCTGAAAGATAAGCAATTGGTCAATAATACTAATGTATTATAATATAATATTCAGACATTGAAGTAGTGAGGGCTTAATATGTTTTAGATTTGTATTTGTTGACAGAAGATGTACATAAGTTATTTAATGAAAGATACAGATTAACAATGATATATACAGTATGCTCTAATTTATAATACAGATATACTGTATTATGTGTAGGAAAATCTGAAAGCCTGTATACCAAAGTGTCATTAATAGTTATTTCTAGATGGTGAAAGTAAAGGTGGCTTTTCTTATTCCTAATTTTTATACACTGGCCATATATTGCTTGCATAATAAAAATAATACATTTTCAAAGGGGGTAGTTGCAGAATAACTTTTTGAAATTTTATCTGTCCCTCCTTGTTTTGTACATTTTCTTTAGAATTAGGTCTTCTTCTAAAATGATTTCAGATTAATTTCAGAATAATAATTTAATTTGTAGGAGATAAATTTCTTATGAGACTTTAAAAATACCAAGCCAGGGGAAGCCAGGATGGCTCAGTGGGTTAAGTGCTCACTTTGCAGCCCCAGAGACAGAGGATCGAATCCCGGCCCTGGCCCTGGCTCGTGCAGACCCATATGCTGAACTGGGGAGTGCCCCCAGTTCAGTCCTCACCAGGGTGAGACCCCAGCTTCCTGCCCTGTGAAGCCCCGTACCCACCTGTGGAATGAAACTATGTGAGAAAACCAATGATGTGCAACTATGGAGACTGTTCTGAACCCTCGCCCTTCTGTCTGTCTCTGTATCTCTCTCTCTCTCTCTCCCTCTCTCTCTCTGTCAAAAACAATAAAAATAAATCTTTAAAAATGCTAGGCCAATGATCTGTGGATGGTGGGGCAGTTTAGATTTGAAATTGAGGTGATTTTTAAAAACCTGAAAATTTGCTCTTACTTGGTGCCCTTCTTTCTCCTTATTATGACTTTTAGCCAAATATTCATATGCAGTTTGGGTGTTTTCTAATTAATATTCTCACAGAAATGTACTCTTGCAGTGAAGTAGTGGAATGAAAGATGCTGTTTGAGGAAATTCCTGAGGGCTTGAAAATACAGAGAAATACTTTAAAAAATACCATTTTAAAGATATTATTTCAATATAAGAGATTAACTATTCATACAGTGTGTCGACATAAGAAACGTCCAAACCTGTAGAGAATTTTTATGAGTTTATTTCAGTCTCACTGATGACAATTGCTGGGAAGCAAAATCTCAACGGATTGAGAACATGCTCTGGAGAACGGCAGTTTTTGAGCTTATTTTATACATTAGAAGGAAAGGAGGGGACATAAGGAGGGTGACATTAAATCCGTTGGTGGTAGATTAAAGGGGGTGGAAGAAGGCTAAAGTGGGGAATCCCTGGGATTGGATAAAAAGTAAAACAAGAGACACATAGTTCTTGTACATTGGTGGGTACAGGATAAAAACATTTAGAGCACATATAGATGGTATTCAGGGAATAAAATTAACAGTGAGGGGTTCTAGGGTCTTGTGCTCTGGTGCGTGTGCGTGTGCCCTGAGGGTCTGAAAAGTAAAGTAACTGACATTTCAAAGGTGTGTATCTTAGATGCAAAAAGGTAAAAGACAAGTTCACTTAAGGTAATGACTGACCTTCATCAAGGAAGCTACAGGCCTAGGTTGTGACTACCGTACCCATCATGGGCCCCTTAGGAATGTTTATGTTCCAGCCAACCTATGTGGTTACTTTTGGTGTCTGAGTTTGTAGGGCCGGCCATACTGGCCTCCCGTGAGCTTGTCAGGTTTAGTATGTGGCCCCTTTTTCATCCACACAAGGTGGTTTAGTGTAAAAAGGAGAATACAAAGGAACATAACAGCTGTCTTCCATATCTTAAGCTCTGTAAAATTCTTAAAGAGAATTACACCTTGGTTCTGTTACTTTTGAAAACAGAAATAGTTTCTAAATGCTTAAACATCTACTATTTTAACAAAGTTTTCCGCTACTTAAATATTTCTGCTTGTGAAGTGGAACTGAATTTGTCATTCCAAAATCTGTGTCTTTGGAGCGAAGATTATCTTGAACTGGTTATTTTTAAGAAACAACAGACACCAGAGAAGCTCCCTAAACCCAAGTAGAAGTTACCCTTTCATAAGAGAAACTTTATAACAAAAATCACCATTATCTCCCTCTCTGTACCTGAAAGAGGAGAAAGACTAAGTCTCTAGAAAGTCTTACCAATGAGAACGCAGTGACTTAAATCTGCAAAACAACAAAACAAAACTATATTCCCATTTACTCTGCTTTTCCTGGTAACCTCCTATAATTGGCCTTCCGTCACCCATGAATACATCTTCTGCCTTTATGGGGAGATGGCATTTAAGATACTAGCTTGAGCCATTTTGGAGAGTTACTCAGTTTTCCTGGTCTCTCTCATGTATATAGGAGGAATACATGTTAATAAACTTCTGTTCGTTTTTCTCTTGTTTAATGTCTGTAACTGCACATAAACTTCATTTCTTGAGCATGCATTCTGTTTTAATCCACGCTAGCTTTGTTTATCCTGATAGGACTATAACTCACTCGCATTCTTTCTCCAGATCCTCCTACCTGTACATATACTGTATGTCTATTGCTTTTCATCCCTAAACCCTTAGGACGGGGGTGGTGAACCTATGGCACACGTGCCCACGTGGCACGCGGAGCAATTATTTCAGCACGCGAAGCTGTGAATACCATTTAAAAAATTATTGTTTATGTTCTTATAGACATAAAAATAATCGATACCTCTATCTCACTCGATGGGTTGGCACGCGAGTTGAGCGAGTATACTCTTATTTCATAAACTTTGGCACTCAATCGCCAAAAGGTTCGCCACCCCTGCCTTAGGACATTAGGTTCTGGTCAGCCTCAAACTCACTTAAGCATAAAGATTTCAGGTCTAGCAACCACAGCCAAGATCCAACAACCACACCTCAAGCTAGAATAAGGTTTTAGTCAAACAAAGATGACATCTTGGGCCTCATTTGTGTTTCAGCTCCGGACTCAGGAAAGCTGAATAGCCCCATGGACCATATCCCCTGGAAACCGGACGGAACAATGCCACGACCGACACCAGCACCTGAAGCCACAATCAATTGCCCCCTGCCTTAGCCCTGACCAATCAGTGGAGACCAAGACCCCAACTCCATAGTGATCATGATTAATGATCTTTCCCTTCTACAACCTAGTCACCAGAGGCCATTGAGCGGTCAGATGCTTGAGAGCTCTAGCTCACCTGGGTCTCTGGGCTTGGCGCCAATTCCTTAAATAAACCTTGACTTCCTTTGCTGCAAACTGCTGCTCCTGTCTTTCTTGGCTTGGGAGTGCACAGGTAAGCAGATCATTTGAGTTCATGGTAACATTACAGGGAGCATGTCAGCCAAGAAACTAGAAAGGTAGAGGGAAAATTCTCTTTCCTTCTCTAAACTTGACACCTCAGTGACAGATTTCTCAATTCTTGTTCCCGTCCTCTTTATAGCACTTAAACCTTCTGTCTCAGAGCCCTGTCTTGACTTTTCTCCACTACCCTGCATCATCATGTTCTTTTTCCTTCCCTTGCTTCCGCTGCATCAGTTTCTCCTTCCTTCTTCCATTCCCCAGGTTAAAGATTCAGAAAGTGCTCTTTTCTCTGTATGTGCCCTGCCAATCATAATTATGCTCTCTCTACATCTGTAAATATACACCTGGAACTGCACTTTTACTCTCTCCCACTCATTCTTAGGCAACCTCTGTCAATTCTTTTTGAACAATTACCCCATTCATTTTCTTCAGTCCTGTCTCTAGGTATAACCATCTATAGCCTGATAATCCAGTCTCTGGTATCATCTAAGTCATCTAGGAACACTATTTCAGGTAAAGGTAATGTTGAGAAAATACAATTAAAAACAAACATCTCCTCCCAACCCATAAAAAACCTCTCTATAAAGGTGGAGAAGGAAAAGAAAGTTTGATTATTGAATAAGCATTACAGGGTATGATGCACATCATAAGCAATCTGCTGAGAGACGCAGAGACAGAAAGAAATCTTACTTTTTATAGACATGCACGTAACAATCCATTACATACATGGTCTTGAGATAAACAGTAGCTAGTCCTCAAGAAAGAGAACTTGACAGCATCAACTGTGACACATAGTTCTTTCTAAATTTACCTGGTAGTTCACTTGACTACCTGTGTTAATTATTTGACTGCGGTGTAGCCAGAGGAAACACAAACTTCTCATGTGTTTATGAGAGGAGGTAGTTTTTCAACTTAAAGGGAGGCATCCACCCAAGCAACCACAGACAGGAATGCTATCTTAGATTATTACATTTAAGGGAAATGGCTCCAAGGTCCTTGAAAGAGACATACCTATGTCATAAAGCTGGTAACGGGCTTATTTAGCTTCTAAAATGATTTACAATCATTTCAAAGAGACAGAGAAAGAACTTACAGTTATAAGTTTCTAAAGTAAGTTCTCTAAGAAAAAGGGTGAGGGGGAATCTCTTCTCTTATTTTCAATTTGGAGAATTAAGTCTCGTTTTTAATTTACCTTTGCCCTTAAAATAGAAGAGAGAAATTGGAAATGAAAAATGGAAAAGCAAAGAGTTTCATATGCCATCACGCTTAAGATGAAGAAAATGCAAGTGGCCAAAGAGAGAAATCAAAGATATTTGTTTTTTAAATTGTAAATATACCTAGTTTTATTGCACTTTGCTGATATTGTTTTGTTAGTTTGTTTGCTTTTTCACAAATAGAAGGTAAAACCCTCTACCAACAAAAAGATTACCACTCCCTGAAGGCTCAGACTGAGACAGCACAGGGAGCTGGGCTCAGGGCCACAGGGAGCTGGGCTCAGGGCCACAGGAATGCCGTATCGCCAGGAGGTAAACACCAGGTAAGCTGACCATCACCCACCCCATCACCCCCTACATGAAAACGCAGAAGTAGCTCATTATTATCTCTCCTAAGTGCTTACTTCCATACAGATGTCGAAACCACTGCTCTGCACGTATAGTTGATCGAGGTTTGACCGTTATATGATCTTCGTGGGATGGTGATAATAAGCAGGTCCCTGTCTTGCCCCGACAGCGCAGGCGTGAATTTAGTTAACTGTCCATGTAGCTGTTAAAGGAAGCCTGCCTTCCCACCCCTGCTTATAAAGTAAAGCAGAGCCAGCCCCAGAGTCTGATTCCAGGACCTTCCTCTCCTCTGTGCTGCCTCCCTGGTGCTCAATAAAATCGGTCTGGACATTTTTCTAAGGTTTCCACTCGATTTCTATGTAAGGAAACCCAAGGACCACAACGCCTGTAACAAGATAAAGGGTAGATATTCTTAAGCAATAACACAATTTTAATTAATGTATATACATTTCTTAGACATAAGGCTATTTATTGAACACGGACTACAGTATAATAGAAACATAACTTTAATAGGCACTGGAAACCAAAAAAATTCTGACTGGCTTTATTGTGATGTTTGTTTTCTTTGGAGGGTCTGAACACACACTATTTCTAAGGTACATCTGTGTGGCATCAAGGCAAATAGTTTTAATTAAGAAAGAAATATATATCCTAATGTAATTTAAAATTATAAGAAATTTTGACCATTTACATCTAATGTAAATTCAGCCCAATAAAATTATGCTTACAAATATAAAAAAAAAAATCTTTCTTCATTTGTGTCCAGGCTGTATTATTTATTGTTCCAGGAAGGTAACTGATTAACTTAAAAGAATTACACATGGAACATTTGCACACACCCATTTTCTGGAATGTGCTCTTATAATAGAAGAATGCATGTTAGGAGCATTTCATTGGCTTTTCCAGTGTTGAAGGTTTACAAAGTGCATTTTCCTATGAAGTCTCAGTGAAGACCAGATTTTAAGAAGTCCTTTCAATTGTGGTGGAAATTACAGTCTATCCGAATCAGAAAAACACAGAGCCTATTTTTTCAGAGCTGGCTATAGCAAGGCAGTCAACCACTATCACTTGTCTATTGCTTTTATATTTAAACAGATTTAGAACAGTTCAAAATATTTGAGTCACATTTTCTCTACCTCAGCACTTTGTCGAATTTCCTTCCTTCTCTCATTGAAAAATATTGTAAAGATGGTTTAATCTGACACGTGCCTCTTAAGATGAGTTTTATTTCATTTTGGTGGCTTGCACATCTTGAAGTCTTTCTTTAGGTTTAAGTCCAGGAAATGTATCCACAAATGTCATAGTACTGATAAATATGAGCCAATTTTAATTAGAATTCAAGTTTACCTTCAACTCATTGGTTTGTTTGTTTTTTATAATTTCATGAATTTTTTTCTGTTTTGATTCCTATCTTTAAGTCTATTTTCTGTTTTAAGTATTCTATTTTCTGTACGTGGTCTCTAAATATGTGCATAATGCCTCTATTTTGCAAACTTCCACATGTATCTAATTATTTTAATGTTTTTTTGTTTTGTTTTGTTTTTTCTATTACACTTAATTCAATGTGCTAACCCCAGTCCTTCATTTAGGTAGATTAGTCTTCAGTGATGCAGATGCTTCGATTCTTGCATAATTTATGTGGTTTTATTTTTGTTTCCACTTCTTTTGTTGTATCATTTTTGTTCTCCTCTGAGTTCCTATATCACTGTCTTGAAATTTTTGTGCATGGAGGCATTTCTTTTTTCTTTTTTTTTACCAAGTTATTTGATTCCATTGGAAAAATATTTCAACATTTTTATCTACTTCATGTTCAATTATTTTGCTGGCCATCTTTGTTTTTTGCTTTTTATATTCTTTTATGACTTTTTTCTTGTGTGTTCCTTTCACATTGCTGCACACCTGGCCCTAGTTGTTTACAGGATTTAATGCAAAAAGAGACTAGAAGAATACTTTAGGCTAATATGAAGAAGAATGTGGTAAATGGCTTTGTTGCAAAAATGGAATATAAGGAGGTTTTTTTTTTCTTCCTTTCCCTTTCAACTCCCTTGCCACCATTCCACAAGGACAAAGAAAGATCAGGGAGGCTTTTGGCAGCCCATACACTTGATCCTGATGTCTAACAGAGTTAATTTTCCAGTGTTTGGTACCAACAGCTTTGGAAACCTGTTGCCCTGACAGATTGATCATGATCTGAAGTGGTTGGTGATATACCTTAGCTATCTGTCTCAAAATGGTCCAAGGTTCAATGCATTTAGTATCTTATTAATATGTTTTAAAGTTGAAGCTTATTGGTGCTAATATCTAAGAGAAATTTTCTATTTCCACTTATCATTTTCTTCGTTAGAGGCGGGCAGAGATTTTGTTTCTCTTCTAGCTTGAGAATGAATGTCTCCATTGTTATGTTCTGAGTAGTTCTTTTACAGTCTTTTCCATTTTATCTATCATGACTCGTTGAGTCACAGTTTCTATCACTCTAAAGCCAATTTGGGTAATTTCTATTTCCCTAGAAAAGTAGCCAGCCTTTTGAGCCACCTGTTCTTGCTCAAGGTCCACTTCTACCTCTTGGAAGTAGACTTTCTCTACTTTTACTTTTAATAAACTTTTCTTACAATTCTGTAAAAAAAAAGAGTAGCCATTATATTTAGCCTTTAAATATTATTGGCATACATTTTTGTGCCCATTAACATCTCCACACCTGTCTCTCATTTAATATTCTACTTCTATAATAGGTTTCTTTATTAATTCTGCTATTTTTGTAACATCTTGACTCACTCTGAAGATGTTAAAGTTTTCTATTCTCTAAAATATTGGGATTGATTTCTTGTTAAGTTGGATTGGGCGACCTATGTCAATAAAGCAAATTTTCCTCAAAATGTTGATGATGTTTTAGTGAGCTTCTCATAGTTTTGTTTGAGGATTTGTGTGTCGCCTGGCTGTGGATGAACGTTCTAATATCAGAACTGGCCTCAGGAGATTGTGGGAGGGAAATGCTGGTAGACTAGGCCAGAAATTTTAGTCTGATTATGTCTGGCTTCAATGATGCAGAACTCACCCCTGCACTTTGGGCAGAGAGCAAGTATAGCTGGTGGCTGGGAAAGGGGAGGACTTGTTCAGTTATTCCACATGCACTCACCCCAATAATCCCATCCCTGGGGGTCTCCCCAACTGTTTGAATGCGTTTCTCTGAGCTTGGAGCTTCCTTTGGTACCATTCACATCTGCCACTCAGTCTTCTTCTGTCTGCCTTTTAGGACACTTTTCTCAGGTTTCTGTATTAACAAATTCCTCAAATGATAAAAGATATTCTGGATTTCCATCACCACTGTAAATTTATTATTTTGTACCATATATTGGCCATGTAAAGGAGTGGCTTCTTATGTTTTGTCAGCCAGCCTCACCCACTGTCCTTGTTCATAAGGACATCCAGCGTCCTCTGATTATTGATTTGAAATGTGGTTTTTATTCTCTAATCTGGGTTCAACATTTCTAAGAAGGTAGTGGAGCATTTATGTGGATGAATCTTTTCTAGAAATTTGTGGCATTGTTTATTTTAATCATATTTTTGTAGAAAAATTTGTCAATTGCAAAATATTTCTAAGTATTTCAGAGAAGAGGCAGCCTATAAAGGACATACTGGTAGAAGAATGGCCGGATTACACCTTATGTATTAAAACACAGTAACTGGTGGTGCAAAGACTATCTTGAGATATTTTATTATCAAATAACCCTAATTGAAAGGGGCATTTTAACGTTTAGGATTTAGGTTATCTTGAGGGTGTTAGATATTTAGTAGTGCCCATGTTTTTCATCACTGTGGTAGTCATCACCACAGTACAAATATTAGGGCACCAGCATAGCAGAGATGAATCTGCCAAAATGTGGCTATTTGCACTCCCACGCAAATAGCTCTTGATCTTGTGTTTGCTTTCATTAAAAAGTGAAGGATATGTCAAACATAACTTAAAAACTCTTATATGAAAACTTAAAGGCGATGCTGGGATGGCTCAGCGGGTTGGGACTCCTCTTGCAGCCCTGGGGTCCAAGGATCAAATCCCGCTCCAGCCCATGCAGACCCATATGCTGAGCTGGGATGTGCCCCCAGTTCAGTTCTTACTGAGGCAGGCTTCTGATGTGGGAGGCCCCCAGCCAGTTCCTGCCCTGTGCAACCCCACACCCACCTGTGGAGTGAAACTATGTAGAGAGCTGATGACATGAAGCTGTGGAAATTGTTCTGGGCCCTCCCCTGTCTCTCTCTCTCTGCCTCTCTGTCAAAGCAATAAAAAATAAATAAATAAAAACAACTTGGAGCTATTTGAGTCTAATCAAACTAGACAATTATAATTAGAATATGCTGAAACCATCAGTCTACAAATATGACTCTTCCGGTCGTATGTATTTTATTATGGGATTCTGGGAAAAGTTGGGAAGTTGGGAACTTCCTGTAGGCCTATAGAAATGAGCTTATTATAAAATGTCAAGGAAGAATCTCATAATTTTAATATTTCATCTTTATGTTAACATTTTGTGACTTTTTATAGGCCTTTGGGATTTACAGTAGTGCTAGTAACTTGTAGCCACCTACTTGTCTTAAGCAGAGATGGGAGAGACAGGGCACAGTGGTGGGGCAGCAGGGTGGGCATGCAGCACTGAGATAGCTAAGGCCTGGCATGAATCTGCGTATCTTTCCCAAGAGAATACAAGGGACTTCATCAATTTATTTTTAAATTATTTGCTAATTGTGCATGAGCTAGTGACCCAGAAATCACTCCTGCGATCCTATACAACAGAAATGAAATGTTATGTCTGCCACAAGATACATACCAAAATGTTCATTAGAGCTTTAGTCCCAAGAGCCCCAAATGCCTATCACCTTTAGAACGAACAAATAGATCATAGCATGGTTACACAATGGAAGGTTACACTACAAAGAAAGATTAACTGTACTCAACAATGTGGCTGATATATCATAGACATGTTGAGCAAAAGAAGTCAGATGCATAAGAATCCGCATGGTGTGAGGCCGTGGACATGGTGTTGCAGCATAGGCAAAATTTATCTAAGTAGCAGTGCGGTGGTAGATATCAGTGGGATTAACTGGGAGGAGGCATAATGGAGTCTTCTGGAAATGTTTATAGTGTAGTTATTACATGGGTGTATATATTTGTAAAAATTCACTGAGATGGATCCTTAAGATTTGTGCATTTGACTGTTTGTAAGACATGAGTAATAATTCATTAAAAATAAATTTATAAAGGAAGATTCATTTGCTAGATCTTAGGAGATGAGTGACTACTTTACAGGAAAGCTGGGATCCAGAATACTTAATAATTACCGAGGATATTCTGAATCTATTGTAGTCATTCATCTATACAAAAGTCATTATCATGAAACTGACTCAAAGGATGGAAAAAAGAGAAGGCAATGGGACAAATACATCCAAGGAAGTCTCAAATAGAGGAGTTTAAATCAGTGGTGTGCTGGAACAAGCTCCCACTGACTCATAAGAGCTGTCCCACATTCAGTAATATCTCAAGTCTGCATTCTGTGACATCACCTGGGTAACTTAAAACTGACCATGGTGGGAACACTACCAATCAGAGCTCTTTTATTTTTTCCTCAAGCTGGTTGCTAAATAGCGACCTGTTGAATAGAACTTAAGCGTAGTCCACATGGGTTGGTGTATTGCACCTAAATGAAATGTATCTGTGCTTTGTCTTTTGACGCATACACACTCAGTCAATCTTTCTCTCTCCATGTTCTTGGCATTGCCAGCTCACTTTTCCCTCACTCCTAATAAGTCAAATACATTGCATGACTCTGAACCATTCAGCATGCTGTCACCTCCATCTAGAAAGACTTTCCTTCTGTTCTGGTCATGAACTTCCTTGCAGCCCCAGCTCAAATGCCACCTCCCCAATAAAGTCTTTCCCAGCTTCCTAAAAATGAACAATTGCTGGGATGGACAGCTGTTGGTTCTTCCTCAACATTTGCTTCTCTCCTCTACCTTCCTTAATATTCAGTTCACAAACTCACTCTTCTTTTTTCTCAGCCATTCAGTTTGTATGAGATTGTACCCATGCTCAGCTCCAGTGAGGGGTGGGAGTGAGGCTTCTGAGTGGTGGAAGCTTACCAACAGATCTCCTGGTGCTTCTAGGAGAGAAAACTGTCTGCTTCTGAGGAAGCTGCTGGAATAGACTCCTACTGCATGGAATGGAGGATGTAGCCCCGGGGTGTCCCTTTTTGATCCCCAGAGAAATCTGCCTGAAAATAGAGCTAACATAGAGAGGACAGAACCAAGAACCGGAGAGAGAGAAAATGATCTGAGCCCTGGTCATGTTTCTTAGCAATGAATCAAGCCTTACCTGAAGCCATAGGTCTTCTTGGACTTTTCAGTTATACTTGTATGAGTAAACAAATTTCAGTCTTGTTCCCTGTAAGTTACTGCATGACTGCTCATTCACTTCATCTTCTGTGTACCAAGTCACATACTGTTCTACAAGCAGGTAACACAGGGCTACTGTGTTCTTTCAGTTAGGGGGGTAGGAGATGGAAAATGATCAGGGCTAGGGGGTTCTCTTAGAGCCCTGCTCAGAGACAGAAACTATCTAGAGTGGGTTGGAGCCCGAGGAAGCCATTGAATATGCTGCTTCCTGATGCCTAGTGACGAGCAGCATCATTTACCTCCAAGACTAGGCTGTGAGGAAGGAGTTTCTCAGGGAGGAATGGATGTCTGGTCTAGAGGCTGCTATAAGACTGAAACTTGCCCTCCTAGGATGTTTCTGCTTTTCCCCTCTTATTATCCATTGCTTCATTTAAATAAAGAATTTTTTTTAACCCTATTCCCCTGTTTTAGTTAATGTATAATATTTAGAGCATCTGACATAGATAGCATTTTGCATTCACTGGGGCATAATAAATGGTGAGTTTGTGTTATTCTGATAGTGTTCATTTTATTCTGCTTGATTTAAAATATCTTAGTAATTATATTTCTAAGCCCTTAACATTGTATTTTGTTTCTATATATTTTAGATATTTAAATTACTTAGATTGATTCTAATTTAAATTCTTCAATTAAAGTTATTTTTTAAACTCTTATTTTATAACCTTTCTTGGGTAAATTTTGCCAATGAAAAATAACATGAGCTTATTGTAGTAAATGTAGATAAATAAAGGATTGAAAATTAAAATCACCCATTTTCACTACCCATACATAACTACTGCTAATATATTAAGAATATAAACCTATTTTCCCCAAATTAATGGGGTCATATAGTATATACTGTTTTTTGGTCAGCTAGAGATTTGGCTTAATAGATCATAATTCTCTTTTCCATGTCATGTTCTTTTACAACAATATTTTTAATGATTATATAGTATCCCTTCACATAATAATCTTAATTAATTTATTAAATTGCCTACCATTGAGCATTCACAGTTATTTTTTCTCCTTTTTAAAACAGTATTAACAATGCTTTGATGGAGATTCATGTAGGCAATTTTGTTTCATATTTTTTATTATCTCCTGGGATAAATTCCTATCAATGAAATTATGTGCAAAACAGTTTCTATTAAAAAAACAAACCGGGAAGGGTCCAAGATGGCAAATGAGCTAAATGCTATGCCTATTGCCTCCCAAGAGCACATCAAAATTACAACTAAATGATAGTACAATCAAGCTCAAGGATCATGTGATGTCTAGCTAAATGGAAGCCCTATAGCTAAGGCTAGAAAGAAGAGGTCACATCAAGACCAGTAGGAGGAACAGAGACATGAAACAGGCTGACTTCAAACACACAGACAGTGGTTGAACATCGGGAGGGACATCTCAGGGAAGGAGGTCCCCCCCCCACTGGAAAATGGAGAATTCTTAGCTCCAGACTGGGCTTCCCAGTCCAGGAGTCCTGTGTCAGGAAAAGTCGTTGCCATGGCTTTTGGAAGTGAAAGTCTGAGGATTTTGTATTTGTCCTGGTGAGATGGAAGGTGGCTAGAAACTCAGGCACTCCCTTAAAAGGTATGCACCCAGACTCACCCACCTGCAAACCTTTACCTGGTCTTTGGTGGAGAAGAGGCAACTTGAGGGGTGCCAAAGATATATGGGGAAAGACTGAGTTGTGTGGTTTTGGGGGGAGGACTGGAGAGGCTATTGTAGAGCCTGTCTTATGTGTAGCCTAGAGGAAGGCACCATCTTTTCTATGTTGAACCCTCCCCCACAAAGGGCCAAATCTGAGCCTGCTTTGGTCTGGTGAAGTTTGCAGTGCACACCACTTTGGTGACCATCTTGGGTCCCTCTCCCACACAGCTAATACAATATCTTCCAAGGCACTCTTGGAAGCTGAGCGATCAGTTCCACCCTGCAAGCTGGAGAAGACTTTTGCAGCAACAGATGGCCCTCAGCATCCCCAGGAAATATTGATAATGAGCAGCCAGCCTACACCACAGCCTCTCCTGGTGGCTCTTGGGGACCTGCAGGTCCATGGTAAGTAGTGTCTGGCCATGGCATTCATTCTCAGGGCATTTTGTGAATTGGTCACAGGTTGGGCACTGGCCCAAGAACTGAATCTACATTAAAGTTATAAAAACCACTGATCATACCTCCTATCTCCCTGGGACTCCAACTCACCCAACTAGGGCTACCTCACTGAAAGCACTCTCAACACAGTCAACTAGCCTGGCCCAAGACCCCAAGGAGTTTCTTTCAATGGCTGAGCCTTTTAGGCAGCTGGAAGGTGGCAATAGGCCTAGGGTGTCCTGAGCCTTTTGCTGAGCAGCCCCAGGCACAATACTAGTAGCAGCTGGCTTCAGTTCACAGCAAGACCACCCCCACACACCTCCAGGTCCAACACAGGCAACAAACAACCACATATAGCTTTGTGGCTCTTACCAGGTAGCCATGGGCTGGTCACAGGCAAGGATGACATTGGCCTGCATGTGAGTTTCTCCCAGGAGATACCAGAAACAGCACACCCAGAGGCCAGCTTCAGAAGACACCAGAGCACTACTTGGATAGCCCCACAAGCAGCACACTGAAGGGTGATCTCAATGGCACATGAGCCCACTGGGGCAAATTCCCCTCTGAGGTTCAGCCCTCACATAGCAGCTCATATAGTGTGAGTGTAGCCAATCTTCACAGTCAGTCAGCCTGGGAGTCAATCCCACCCACTGATGTGCCAAAAGCCATGAAGGCTAAACTACAACAGAAAAGCACATGCAACACACTTGAGGGATACTTCTGAAACATGCACACAGGAGATCAGGGAGATTTTGCCATTAGACCACACAGGATGCATACTACCTACATTTGGCTACCAGCAAAGACTGAGAGACATAAGAGACCTATCTACTACATAGAAGCAAACACAGAGAGGCAGCCAGGATGAGGAAACAAAGACATATGTCCCAAATAAAAGAATAAGGTAAACCTCCAGAAATAAAACTAAATGAAATGGAGGCAAACAACCTACCAGAGACAAAGTTTAAAACACTAGTTATAAGAACTTAGTGAAAATTTCAACAAAGAGATAATAAGCATAAAGAAGGACATAAAAACTATAAAAAAGAAAAAAGTCATAAATAAAGAATACAATAACTGAAATGAAGAATACACATTCTTCATCAACAGCAGATTAGATGAAGCAGAGATGGAATCAGTAATTTAGAAGCAAAGGTAGCAGAAAACAGCCAATCAGAACAACAACAACAAAAAGAATTTCAAAAACTTAAGATAGTTTAAGGGATCTGTGAGACAACATCAAGCACAATAACATTCACATCATAGGGGTACCAGAAGAAGAAGAGAGGGAGCAAGGGATTGAGACTATAGTTGAAGAAATAATGACTGAAAACTTCCCTAACCTGGTGAAGAAAATAGACATTCAAGCCCAGGAGCACTGAGTTTCACTCAAGTTGAACCCAAACAGGCCCACACCAAGACACATTATAATTAAAATGGTAAAGATTAGAGACAAAGAGAGAATCCTAAATTCCAACTCACTTGTGTCGGAATGGCTACCATCAACAAGTCAGCAAAAAACAAGTGTTAGTGACAATGTGGAGAAATGGGAACCCTTGTGCACTATTGATTTGATTGTAAATCGGTACAGCCACTATGGAAAACAATGTGGAGGTTCCTTAAAAAATTATAAATATAACTGTCTTATGACACAGCTATTCTATTCCTGGGTATTTATCCTAAGAAATTCAAAACACTAATTCGAAAAAAATATATGCACCCCTATGTTTAAAGCAGTGCTATTTACAATAGCCAAAATATAAAAATAACCTAAATGCCTATCAATAGATGATTGGACAAAGAAACTGTGGTGCATTTACACAACAGAGTATTACTCTGACATAAAACGAATAAAATTTTAATGATTTGCAACAACATGAATGGACCTACAGGTTATTATACTCAATGAAAGAAGTCAGACTGAGAAAGATAAATATCATATGATCTCATCTGTGGAATCTAAAGTACAAAATAAATGAACAAACAAAACAGAAATAGACTCATAGACACAGAGAACAAACTGATGGTTGCTAGAGGGGAGGTGGGTGAGAAAAGTAAAGGAATTAGAAACTACAAATTGGTAGTCACAAAATACTCATGAGGATGTGAAATACAGAATGGAGAATACAGACAATAATATAAAAACTATGCATGGTGACAGATGGGTACTAGACTTATTGGGGGAAACACTTCATAAGTAATATATATATATTCTCAGGATGTGGAGCACAGCATAGGAAATATAGTCAATGGTATTGTAATAGCTATGTATGGTGTCAGACAGGTAGTAGGTTTGTTAGAGTTATCACTTTGTGAGGTGTGTAAATGTCTAATGTTTTGTATACCTAAAACTAGTAATAAAAAAGGTTTTTTAAAAAAGACAAATATTGGGTGATTCTTCTTATATGAGGTACCTAGACTAGTCAAATCCTCAAAGACCAAAAGTAGAATAGAGGTTTCCAGGGGCTTGAGTGAAGGGTGAAATGGGTAGTTATTGCTTAATGGGTACAAAGTTTTAGTTTTGCAAGATGAAAAGAGTTCTGGAGATTGATGATGGTGATAATTGCACAGTGATATGAATGTACATAATTAGACAACTGAACTATACATTTAAAATAATTATGATGATGGGGAAACCGGGATGGCTCAGTGGGTTAGGCGCTCACTTTGCAGCCCCGGGGACCGAGGATTGAATCCCGGCCCCGGCCCCGGCCCCTGCGGACCCATATGCTGAACTGGGGAGTGCCCCCAGTTCAGTTCTTACCAAGGTGAAGACCCCGGCCCAGTTCCTGCCCTGTGCAGCCCCAAGCCCACCTGTGGAATGAAACTATGTGGAAAAACGAATAATGTGTGGCTATGGAGACTGTTCTGGGCCCTCCCCCTTCTCTCTGTCTCTGTCTCTGTATCTCTCTCTCTGTCAAAAATAATAAAAATAAATCTTTAAAATAGTTATGATGGTAAAGTTCATGTTACATATATTTTACCACAATAAAAATTTTTAAAAAATCATGTATGTGTATTTTCAATGTTCTCCTGTGTCTTGCCAACCAACTATATGCTGAAAAAATGTATAGTTCTACTGGTAAGATGTGAAATGGTTTTTTCCTGTATCCTGAGTATACTAATATCACTGTTTTTTAAACCATTTTCAATTTGACAAGTAAAAATCAATAGTGCATAGTTTTAATTTGCATTTGTTTTACTACTAGTAAAGTTGAACATTTTTATACATTCATATTATATGGATTTTTTCATATGTGAATTCATGTTCTTTGTCCATTTTTTTATTGGCATACTCACCACTTCTAAAATGTTATTTTAATTAATTGTCGTTTTTAACTTAATACTTTTAATCTCTACATTTTATTTATATATCTTTAAAAGTGCACGTAATTATAATTTTACTTTATAACTGTAATTGTAATTTTGTTTTATGGTATTATGATTTTTTACTTTAAATCGTTTTATACCTATTTTTAATTGTTAAGCTCTTAAATTTGTTCTCAATTTTTAATAATTTGAGTCTTTCCGAATTCTTTTTTTTCCAACTATTTTATCTTCTTATATAATCCTTCCTTTTATCCACTCCTCCTATTTTTCTTGAACACCATCTCCTCTGTTTTCAATTATCCTTTTAAGTGTTATAAGACTAATAGGACGAGAAGCAGGAATAGCAATAGTTCTGGGTAGGAAGAGTTTGTGATGTTCAAGGGAGTTTCAAAATCTTCTTTTGCCATCAGCCCTGAGTTACTCTTCAATAGACATTTTTCCTTTGAAGGCTGGTTCCTCATTCTTTGGAACCCTCGGAGCAATTTTGCTGACCACAGCGGCAGCCTGTGTGTGCTTCTGTAGGACCATTATCACCTCTGGCCATGTATCCAGAGCTATGAGTTAATATATGGGATTCCTGGCACAGATACCCACTAGCTTTGGGGCAAGCTTTACTAAAGGTGTCTTGTGAGGAAGGTGGGAAGGGTAGACAGAAGATCACACCCAAGAAAGTCCCCTGGATAGATTGCCTTTCTCCTGATGGTGGTGAGAAACCAGAGGGTGTTGAGCTTCTATAACAGCACCCTCTCTCTTTCCTTGGACCTTGAAGGTGGGCATTGTATCTTATTCAACTTTCTATTCAGCCCATCTGAAGTCCCTACTCTTCGATGTATGTTTGCTAAACAATTAATGAATGTGAACCAAGTACATTCTCTCTTATAAAAAGCTGGTATAATGCAGTGGAGGTAGAAATCTTAGGTTCTAGTCTCAACTTTGTAATTAGCGAGACCTAAGGTGGGACATTGGATACAACGTTTAATTTCTCTAATTCTCGTCTTCTGATCTCTAAAAATAAGTACTACTTAATCTACCTTATTAGAGTAAAATAAAATAGACTTACAGATGGTTAGAAAGATTTCAGGAGAATTTTTTAATTATTTAAAGGTTTGGAAAAAAGCACTAATTTGAAAGATAAATGCACCCCTATGTTTATTGTTTATTTACAATAGCCAGATGTGGAATAAACTCAAGTGCCCATCAATAGACAATTGGATAAAGAAAAGGTGGTGGTACGTACATACAATGGAATATTACTTGGCCATAAAAAGGATGAAATCTTACCATTTGTGAAAACATGACTGGACCTGGAAGGTATTATGCTAAGTGAAATAAGTCAGAGAAGTACAAATACCATATAATCTCACTTATATGTAGAATCTAAAATACAAAATAAACAAACAAAAGAGAAACAGACTCATAGATACAAGGAACAAGCTGATGGTTGCCAGATGGGAGGGAGGTTTGGGGGCAGAGAGAAAAAGGTGAAGGGATTAAAAAGTACAAATTGGTAGGTACAGACTACTCAGGGGAAAGTAATGTAAAGCATAGAACATAAAGTCAGTAATATGGTATAACTCTGTACCATGCCAGGCAGGTATTAGACTAGTCAGGGGGATTACTGGTAAATTACATAAATGTCTAACCACTATACCATGCACCTGAAACTAATACAAAATAATATCAAATTCAAGTGTAGTTGAAAATTTCTTTACAGGGGGAAAATGCGAAGGGGAATAAAAGGTGCAAATGTTTAGGTATAAAACAATAAGTCATGGGGCTGTAATGTAAATAATGGGGAATATAGTCAGTAACATTCTGATAGCATAGTGTCAGATGGTTGCCGGACTTAACATGGTTTCGAATCTTTAGGTAAAGAAATGTTGAATAACTATGGTGTCTACCTGAGATTACTATAATGTTGTATGTTAGCTATATTTTAATTAAAATCTTTTAAAAATAAAAGTAGTTTAGAAGAGATTCATAGACAACAAAATGACAAGGATATGAGTATGCTTGTCCTCTTTTCCTTGCCTTTGCTCAAGCATATACGTGCTTGGCTCATTTACTCAGCAGTCCCCCCTTTTCTTTTTCTCCATCCCCACCCGTGGGCAAGTAGGGGCTACCCAGTAGAGGCACAGGCATGAGAATAGGTGGATCTGTGCCCCCAAAGGCCTGGGTAGACTCCAAAAGAGACCAGCAGAAGAGGGAGAGGCAGAGAAAGGTAATGAGAAGACAGCCCTCAAGGGCAGTGGGAGTGAGTTATGGGATAGATGATAGATAGATAGATAGATAGATAGATAGATAGATAGATAGATAGATAGATAGATAGAGAGGGACCAAAAACAAAAAACAAAAAAACCCCAGAATTATCTTCTGGAGGGCGGGCCCCTTGTAGTACAGGCTTCTCCCATGAGGTGAGTATTCTAGAAACCCATCTGCATCAGTGTACCAGCTGGTGTTGTTGTGAGAGGCTGTATTTGGAAGAAACATCCGAGTTGTGGCAAACCAATGACTGGTTCTTCCACAATGACAACGCACCTTCCCATCCCATGCTGTGTTCATCAGTTTTTGACCAAAAACCACATGACCCCTATGTTCCACCCTCCCTATTTACCCAATCTCACCCCCAAGTGACTTATTTTTGGTTTCCCTGGATTAAAAAAAAAAAAAAGTCCTCAAAGGGAAACGTTTTGCCAGTGTGGAAGAAGAGAAACAAAAACAGCCAAAGCCACAAAAGGCATCAAAATCGATGAGTTCTAAAACTGGGGCAGTAGCAAGGTTATCTCAATAGGCATCCAACAGAGAATATTTTGTAGGTGACTGAAGTTTAAACATGTAAGAATAAATACACAATCATTTATAAATTCCAGGGTTTTTTTGGTTCTCCCCCCATGTGCGCGTGTGCGCGCGCGCACACACACACACACACACACACACACACACACACACACACACACATTGTGGAGTGGATCCCAGGGGCTAGCCACAGAGGATGATGGTCATCAGGACTGGAGAATGGAGTGACAAGGAAGATAGGGAAATTCAGCGAATGTTTCTGGGAACTGTGAAATGGCCCCACCTTATTGTCTTTTAGTAGGTGTCAGTTTTATCACTCAGGGTTCTCCAGAGGAACATACATAGTAAGAGGATGGATGGATGGATGGAGAAAGACAAATATAGATGATAGACAGATAGATAGATAGATAGATGAAACAAAGAGAGAGAGAGAGAGAGGAGGAGGAAGGAAGGAAGGAAGGAAGGAAGGAAGGAAGGAAGGAAGGAAGGAAGGAAGGAAAGAAGGAAGGAGAGGAATTAGCTTATGTGGAAACTGGTAAGATGTGCAGGCAGGTGGGCAGGCTGGAAATTCTGTTGCAGAAGTTCATGTACTAGACTTGAGACAGAAATACTTTTTCAGGCAAACCTCAGTTCTGCAATTAAGTCCTGCAATTGATTGGACAAGGCCCATCCACAGCATCTAAGATCATTTTCTTCACTTAAAATCAACTGATTGCAGATGTCAGCCACATCTACACAATGCCTCCACAGGGACACCTCAATTAGTGTGTGACCGAATAACTGGGCACTATCGCCAAGCCAAGCAGACACAGGAAACTGACCATCACGCCAGTGGAGACTGGATCTGCTTCCCATTCTCCCTCCGTGGGTTCAGTGGGTGCTGTGCAAAACATTTTTGCTGATTAAAATGGTGGAGCGAGGGGAGAGAGAGAATATAATTGCACAGGAGGGTGTTCTGGTGCTGCCCTTAGAGGACTCCTGGGAGGGCCTCCTCTCTCAGGGTAGGCAAGCTGGATGTGTCCATAGGGATGAAGAGCTGTCCCAAGGAAGGATGGTGTCGTGAGAGCGAGCTCCCTGATGTGTGGTGAGCATGTTCCCCCACAGTAATGACTCAGTGCCTGCAGCTGCCAAGTCCAAAGGTGCTATTCTCTTGTAAGTAGAAACGCCTCCTGAGGAGAAAGAGGGGTTAGCAGAAACACTGGGAAACAAGCTCATTCGAGCAATGGAAATAAAAGCAAAATATGCAAAAGGTTTCTTGTGCAGCCTCATCGTCTGAGGCCAAGCTCTCCTGCATGCAGTATTAGTTCTCTGCTCTGGGTAGGGCCGCTCAAAGCCCAATGCGTCCCAAGACCCCGTTTAAGGGAAGCCTGGCAACAGGAAAGAGAGGCAGCGACCTCCTGAGCCTTCACCCCACCCTCATCCTGAGTCCCTGAGAACCATTTCCTTCAGCACAACCCTGCATCATGGTCGCCCATGGACTGTGGAAGCCCTCTGACTCCCCTGAGTAGAAGATTTCCTGGATGGGGAAGCAGCCTTTCAGACACCCTTCCCAAGTCATATGCTGCAAACGGAATCCCGAGCGTAGAAAATACCAGCCTGGCCATCCCACAGATCACTTTTAATGATCCCTGAAAGAAACCATCAGGAAACCTCTGGCTGCGATCTGGAAGCCTGGGGACGCAGCTAGGGAAACATAGGGGGAGGCAGGTGACAGATAAAGGCTCATTTCACTTGGGTAGCATTTCTGTTTCTTTCTTTCATGGATCATTGTGTTTGCCTCTTGGTCGGCTGGGAAGTAGAGATGTATCTTACCTAAACACATTAGGAATTTATAGGTAATCTCAAGCCTATGATGAACCTTATCAATCTCACATGGGTATCATCTTTGTGACTTTGCTGCCTGTGTGCTCTGAGAAAGGAATTTCATTATAAACACAATCCCTGTGAGAAATAACGTTCTCTTACGAGAACGTTAAATGGTTAATGTAGCTGTAAACAGCAGAAGGAAGAAATCTTGTCACCTACCTGCTTCCTCCTTCACTTCATTCTGCCTTCTGCCTGTCAGAACTAGGATGGGGTGCTGATACCCGGTTCTCATCCTCTGTCAATGTCCTCCCATTACCATCCCCTCTCAGTTGAAGTGGGGCCCACATGACTGAGGGAGGGAGTGTATCAACAGAGTGATTTTATATTATGACTACAGCAGATTGAAATTTTCAAAAATGGCCACAGCAGTATTTATGATGTTGCATCCTGTGTACTTTCCCCCCAGCACTTTGTCACACCCTATTAAGAAATGGGTCTATTTCCCCTTCCTTTCATCCTGGTTGGGACTTTGTGACCTCAATGAAGAGCATGTAGCCAAAGAGACACTAAATAACTTCTGCGGCTTGTCCATCAAAAGCAATATAGCTTCTACTTGGCTCTCTCTTTCCCAAGATTCCAACCCATGGAAGCCAGCGACCACGCTGTGATGAAGCCCAGGTCACAGGGACAGGCCGGGTGTTTCAGGGGACAGTCCCAGTTCCAGTTCCCGCCTCCAGCTGGACATGTGAGTGAGTGAGACTTTACATGATCCCAGCTTATGAGTGGCGTGGTGATGAGCAACCACTGATGAACCTGGCCCAAATCACAGATTTGTGAACAAAATGAACACTGTGTTTTTTCAAACCATAAAGATTGTAGGATAATAGTGTTGCAATAGCCACAGTATTGGAAACCATTATTCATCTAGATCTAGAATCTGGGAGCCTGGAAGGACTGCTAACCTCGCCCATTGAGTCAGGCTCCAGGCCCATCCTGAGCCTTGGTTCCCTAAGGATGCCCCTGTGACACTTAATGTCTCCCCACGCTGGCTTAGTCCAACAGGCTGGGCCCCTGCACCCTTCCATCCTCCCTACTGGTAACCACTTGCCCTGCCTACTAACTCAGTCTCCCACAGAGCAGGTGTGTAGCCCTGGACTCGGTCTGGTGCCTAAGAACTGACCCATCTTCTCTCTGAGATAGATACATGCCTCTACGCAGTCCATCCTTGTCACCCACTACGCCCACCCCATCACATCGTCTATAATGGCAGTCGCGGTGACTGACCACTGACTGACCCTGGCAAGCCTGGCTTGCTGAACAGCCCTGATGACAGCTTTTCCCTGAGCTCAGGCCTGGCATGCCCAAGATTGCTTCTTGCCAGCTGGTGAGACCTCAGGCATGGCCTCTGCAGATGAGCCAGCTTCCCAGGTCATGGGGACATTCTCTGGCCAGTTTCCCAGGGATGACCCCAGTCCAGTCCCAGCTTGTCTCAAGCAGATCCCCCTTCCATAACCACTAGAGTATTACTAGAGGGGGATTTGGGGTAAATATGGGTAAACAAGTTGTTATCACACTAGGAGTTCTGAGCAAAACAAAAGTTCCTGGAAGGGCAGAAGTTTGAAATGATGATCTAATCTTTCAATTCTGAAATAGGATTTGGAGGCCTCTCTCTATGTAACAAAATGAATAAAAATATATTCTCTTAGCTGCTTGTAGCAAATTTCTTTCCAGGAGAAAAAAAAGCCACTTAAAAAAATTATTATTTTTTATTTATTGTTTGAGAGAAGGAGAAAGACAGAGAGAAGGGGAAGGGCCCAGAGCAGTCTCCATAGTTGTACATCATTAGCTGTGACATGGATTCATTCCACACAGGTGGATGTGGAGCCACACGTGGCGGGAACCAAAACGGTGTCTTCCCCAGTGTCCTCCCGGCATGGGAGGTGAGAACCTTCACCTCTGAGCCATCCTGGCAGTTACCAGTTGGGCCACAGCTCACCATGTGGGTCTGCACAGGCCTGGGCCTGACCCAGGGCCGGGAAGCAATCCCTGGACATCACGATTGCAAGATAAGCACTCAACCACTGAGCTATCCTGGCATCAAGGAGAACAACAAACACTCTCTTTTTGGAAAAATTCTGTCATTTCAGGTAGGCAAGTGCCACAGGCATGAACATTGGCTGATGTTAAGGTTTTAAAGAAGGCTGAAAACATATTTTTTGTAAAACAAGGGCCAATAATTCTGCTCCCACATGGAGAGTAGAGCCAAAAGTGAAAGGGGAGAAAGACAAGGAGGAGCCTGGGCAGAGAAAGAGAGTAGTCAGAGCTGGAGGAAAGCCACACGCCCTACCGTGTGACACTTCCCCATGAACTTCACAGCTTCCAAAGAGTCTCCAGCCACACTTCCATGACCCATGTCCTTCACAGACACCTTCTTCACATTGAAGCCCCGTTGTCACCAGGCAGGGCTTCATGATGCGTCTCCACAGACCTGACTTCTCTGATGCAGTGGGGGTGGGGTCCAAGGGGCCCACTATCCCAGGTTTCAGGAAGTCGGTCTCCACATGGCCCAGTGCCAATGCCTCCAATCTCGTGCACACCCCGCAGAGGCATGATGACTGGCAGAGTGGGCGGGCAGATGGAGGCCAGAGCTTCTGGAAGAGTCTCCTGGTGTTGTTTCCCTCCTTCCTCTCTACCTCCCAGCCCTCGAACCAGGGCATGTTGGTGCTGGGCTCCGGCATGTCGCCACCATGCCAGCTCGGGATGGGCACAGAGGCCAGGCGCCTGCTTGATGTTAGTGCGCTCCTCCTTGATGATCTGGAAGCGCAGTGCTATAGGCAGGCTCTGGTGAGTCCCTCGCTCACTGACATGCGCGCTGCTTCACACCCAGCCTGTGGGCCCACAGTGCATGCCCGAGGGTCTGCAAGATGCCCACCCGGAATTTACCCAGGTCACCAGCCAGATGAGCACTGTGCAATCGGCCTGGGATGTGCCTGTGATCATGTGCTTGATGAAGTCTCAGTGGCTTGGGGCATCAATGATAGTAACATGGTATTTGCAGGTCTCAAACTTCCACAGGGAAGTGTTGTTGGTGATGTCTCTCTCTCTCTCTCTGTCTCTCTCTCTCTCTCTCTCTCTGCCTTCAGTTTGTCCAGCACCCAGGCATTCTTTTTTTCTTTTTCATTTTTATTTATTTTGAGAGAGAGAGAGAGAGAGAGAGAGAGAGATACAGAGACAGAGAGAGAACTGATCTGGGGGAGCTCCCAGTTCAGCATGTGGTTCCAACGCACGGGCGGGGCTGGGATTTGATCCTCGGTCCCCAGCGCTGCAAAGTGAGCACTTAACCCACTGAGCCATCCTGCCTCCCCCACCCAGACATTCTTAAAGGAGCCCTTGCCCATTCTCTGCTGCCTCCTTCTCAAACTTCTTCAGGGTTTTCTGGTCGATGCCCCACACTTGAAGATGAGATGCCCAGTGGTGGTAGATGTGCCAAAGCCCACATTGCCCATGCTGATGATATTGATATGGGTCTTCTCCTTACCCCCATGGCGATGGCTTCTCTAGTCACTGCTTTAAAGATAAAGAAGCAAATCTGACCCAGAGATCAGCAAGAAACACAGCACTGTCCCTGGTATATTTCTGTCAGTGGCAAGAGACCTTCTCTTTCCACTGGGATTGCCAAACCAGCAGGAAGGCATTCTTGGCCTGTGGGATGTCACCACTGTCATCACAACAAATGAGCCTATGAGAGAGAGAGAGAGAGAGAGAGAGAGAGAGAGAGAGAGAGAGAGAGATGGGACACCCTGGTGCCTTATTTAAGTCCTTGATGCAGGGAAGTCTGATTTCTTAGTGAGTCAATTAAAACCTTTCCCGTCCCTTGTTTTCCCCTAGGTAAGTTGGGGGTGGCTTTCTATCACATGCAATCCAAAGAGCCCTGCCTACTATAGATTGTACATTTATCCTAGAGATTTGTGGCATGATGCCTCACCCAGCTAGTGCACCCATCCCCTGCTGCTGTAAGTACTATGCTAATGACTTCTACCTGTGCCCTTGGTTGGCAAAGTACCTTCACTCTGAGATACTTAGGAAGTTACATCCCACCCAGGAATCAGCCACTGACTAACTGATACAGTTCTGCCTCAAGGTGGGACAACTGTGCAGAACCATCTATGACCCACCGTCTTCCATGATCAGCCAAGGCAAGACTTTAGCTAGGGCCACTTCCTTTCTCAGGTCAGGTCATTTCCTCCTTATCCTGCCTCCTTACAGAGTTTTCTGGAAGAGCTCAGTAAGCCCCAAACATCTGATTCCCTGCCTCAGCCTCTGTTTTTCGGGAACACAACCTAAGACACATAGTAGTTGTTTTTTTAAGTCAGTTTATATTTTATTAAAACAACAACAACAACAACAACATTACATGGTTAAACGTAAAAAGGTATGAAAGGGCTTTTACTGGTAAATAATAGTCCTTTGACTACCTTTTTCTCCCCCAATGAGAGAGACAATCATTCTCCATTCTTCTTATACCCTTAGTATTTATCTCAATGTTTTAAATAGCATGCATATCCTGTTATTCCCATTTTAAACATTATTTGTTGACTTCACAGAATGATAGAGGAGAATTTAACTCATTTATACCACCTCTGCTCTCATTCTTCCCCAACACACCACCATAGTATATCAAAATTTTAGTTAAATCAATAGTCATTTTTTATATTACTGTGACTATTATAACCTATACCCATATTTCATCAAATTTAAGGTGTCATCCATTGTAAAACATGCTATTATTTTATAGGCTGCTAAGAAGAAAAAAAGATGTCAGTTACGTATGACATACCATCAGTTACAGGGTGCATCCGAGTTTTAGAAATAACTTGTAGTGAAAAAACACATTTTTTCATCAATTCATCTCTCCTACACACACTAGAATCAGACCCATAAAAGCAGGCACTTGCCTTTTGGCAGCACCATGGCAGTTGGCAAGAACAAGCACCTGAAGAAAGGAGGCAAAAAGGGAGCCAAGAGGAACGGGTTGGCCCATTTACTGAGAAAGATTGGGATGATGTGACATCAACCACCAGCCATACTCAACATAAGAAATATTAGGAAAACACTAGTCACGAGAACTCTAGGAATGAAAATTGCATCGGAAGGTCTCAAGGGTCGTGTTTTGGGAGGGAGCCTAGCTGATCTGCAGAATGATGAAGTTGCCTTCAGAAAATTCATGCTAATTACTGAGGATGTTCAGGGCAAAAACTGCCCGTCTAATTTCCATGACATGGATCTGACCTGTGACAAAATGTGCTCCCTGGTGAAAAACCGGTAGGCCACGCCTGAAACTCATGTTGATGTCAAGACTCCCGGTAGTTATTTGCTTCATCTAGTCTGTGTTGGTTTTACTAAAGAAAGCAACAATTAGATTCAGAAGAGCTCTCATGCTCACCATCAATAGGGCCACCAAATCTGGAAGGAGACGATGAACCATAACCCAAGCAGTGCAGACAAATGACTTGAAAGAAGTCATCACTACATTGATTCCAAGCAGCATTGGAAAAGGCTTGCCCATCCCTTTATCAACTCCATGATGTCTCTGTTAGAAAAGTCCAAATGCTAACGAAGCCCAAGTCTGGATTGGGAAAACTCATGGAGCTTCTTGGTGAAGGTAGCAGTTCTGGCAAGGCTACTGGGGATGAGACAGGGGCTAAAGCTGAACAAGCTGAGAAATATGAGCCCTCATTCCAATCATCTGCTTAAAATTCAGACTTTTTAATGGTAACAAATAAAACCTTTTTGTGATTTTTTTTTTTAAAGCAAAAGCAAGAACTTTGTCTGCTTTATTCTCTGCTATAAGCACCGTAGCCGGCACATGGTAGATGTACAGTGAAGAAGTGTTGAACGAATATGCAAATATTGTTTATTTTTGAACTTGGCGGTTGACCATGACACAATCTGATTTTTGTGTAGTCCATCTGCCTTGCTTTCTATGAACCTCTCATCAGTATTTTCCAAATGTTCTAACATCACTGTCACATATGCATTCATCATATCCTCATATGCTTATATCTACCAGTTTTATTTTGTCTGGGGATTACCTGCAGAAGTCCTCTGTCTTTCTGTTCCAATCTTTTTATATTTCAGCCTGGGAATTCTCTTTATTGCTCCCTTGGGTGAGTACTGCTTTTTTCCTTGATTATATGTTTTCCCTTTGGGGGTTACTACCATGTTTTTATGCAGCATAGTCTCCATTATCTTCCTGAGAAAAGTCTTCTTTCTCCAAATTGAGTCACATTCTGAGGTATTGCAGGTTAGGGCTTAACATATGAATCTGAGCATGTATGTGGGCGGGCATAATACAGCCCATCCCCGGGTTCTAACTGAGGGAGGTTCTAGCACCTGGTAGAGGCAGTGGGAACATGGACCCTTCTTTAGTTTCTGTAGGAAAGGGAAGAGGACACTGCACAGAAGATGACGTGTTTCCCCCCGGAAATGGCACACATCACTTACACTCACAACTCACCCGTCAGAAGTAATCACATGGCCCTGCCCAACTGCAATGTGGCTGTGACATGCAGGTTTCCACAGCCTGGAAGGAGAGCAGAGGCCACTGTCAGCCCACACTGGTGATGTCTATCACCACTAGCCAGTGCGCATCCCCACTGCAGCGGCCTCATGTTCAACAAGTCTGAAACTGAACGGGTCTTTTCTTGCTTGGACCCATCCCATCCTCCTGGAACCTGAACTGTGTATGTGTTCTTTCAGAGATGGATACTGCAATCCATCCAGTTGCCCAAGCCTGAAACCTGGTGGCCATTCTCTCCATTTCTCTCTTCAAATACAATTGGTCATCAGGTTGATTCTGTTACTTTCAAATAGTTGGATTTGATTTTTCCTTTGCATCTCCAATACCATCTTAATTTCAGTGAGCCTTGCTTCTCTCCTGGAGTATTAAGAGAGGCTTCTGTTAAACAGAGAGAAGATTGGGGGCTGGGGTAAATGAGGACATGTTAGTCAAAAGGTACAAACTTCCAGCTATCAGATGAATAAATTCTGGGTCTCTGATATACAGCACAATTATAGTTAATAATCCTGTACTATACACGTGAAAGTTGTTAAGAGAGTAGATCTCACATGTTTTCACCACAAAAACAAAACAAAACAAAAACGGTAATTATGTGACATGTTGGAGGAGTTAATTAAATTATGGTGGTAATCATTTTGCCATGTATACCAGTATAAAATCAGCACATTTTACACCTTAAACTTACACAGTGTTATGTGTCAATTATGTTGCAATAAAGCTGAGGTAAAAAGAGGCTTCTTTTTATCCCTCCAGGCTTCATGCTGCAGCCCACACTCTACACAGGTGCCAGAAGTCACTTCTCAAATTCAAACAGTGAACTGTCACTTCACTGCTTTCAATACTCCACTGCCTTTAGGCTGTGGAGCAAGTTCCTTGGGTTATAGAGATGTTAGGTACCGCTGCCATTCACTCCACAAGTCAAAGAATATCCTCCTCTATTCAGAAGCCTCTAGAAGCTTGCATTTTGCTGAGCTGATAGTCACATCTCTCCTCCCAAGGATCCCACAGGCACTGACAGTCTGCCCTCACACACGCTCGTCTCAGCCCTCACCTTCTCCTCCGTCCCTTGTTCTCCTGATCCAGCCAGGCTAACCTCCTCACCACCCTCCCGGTATTGCAGGGCTTGCTGTCCCGGGGCCTTGCATTGGCTGCACCCTCTACCTAGAACACTCTTTCCCCAGCTATTCAGTGATTAATTCCCTGATTTCCTTCAGGTCTTTGCTCAAAAGTCACCTCTCAGCTTTCCTTCAGCCCATTCTCTCCTCACTCTTGACCCCATCTACCCTGTTATTATTTTATTTTATCTTCCTCATACTTAACGTCCACTGATGGACAATTGATCTATTTCTTTTTACTTGTTATTGTTTATTTTCTGTCTCCTCCCTACTAGAATATAGGCTTCATGAAAGTAGGGGATGTTTAACCATTTTTCTCACTGATGTATCCCAAGCACATGAGAGGACATAGAGCCTAGCAGATGCTAAGTGAATACATTAAAGATAAAAAGAATGAATCTCTGTTACATGACATTGCATAGAATACTCTAATTCTCCATTGATTATCTGCTGCTCCCATTAAAATGTGGATTTATTTCTATAACCCCTGTATGAGTCCTGACACATACATGCTCAATAAATATTTGGTAAATATTAAAAAAAAAATTGGCTAAGCCTATCACTCTATCAATAAGGACACTGTGGCCCTTAGAGCTTGCTCCATGTCACACAGATGTAAATGATGGGGTCCAAGCTAGAATTCCAGCTTTCTGTGTCTCTTGGGATGTATCTCTCCACTATACAGCCCAACTCTACTAAAAATATAAAATGCATTTTGTCTTCCAACTATGTTGTAAATCTTTTGAAATGGGGTGAGGTACCAAGCTGCTTTGTAACTCTAGTGGTATCTGACATGGTGCTCGGTAGACATAATACTTATCCAATAAATATTTGTGGCTTGAGTGCTCAATGAAAATATTATTGTTAGCATTGTTTCCACTCTTAACAACAGAAATGATAATAACCTCCCAGCGGTCTGCTTTAAATAGGTTCAAGACACTGAAATATAATTTTAACAGTGTCTTCCATCAGCTTGCTCCCTGGAGAGATGAAATGAGTTCATAATGAGATTCCTGCAATGAGTCAAAAAGCAGGGGGAATGAGTACAGGGTTTTGCTGCAGTAAACACAGATGTTGCACTGGCGTTTGGGAGCCCATTTTTCTCTGCTACTCAGAGCGAGCACCAGGCCATGGGGCAGGGGGCGGAAGGGCCAGCAGCATGAGTCCCCCAAGGCTGAGCACACATTCTCTCTTCTGGGCATTGCCAGTTCAGGTCTAGTTTAACTGTGCTGGCAAATCGGTAGAGAATGGATTGTCTGCTAAGGATAAATGGTGTGTGCTATCAGCCTACGGAAAACATTGGTGCCTCTGAATTCCACACAAAATAATAAATTAATTAATTGCCGGAAATGACAGCAGGTTCTTTTTTCAGTAAGAGATTGGTGCAAAGACTCATATTTCAAGCTTCTGGTACTAATATGCTCGACTCACTTGATTGTGAAATCCAGGTTAATATCATCTGGTGTTTTTAAGCTTTGGTGATGAAAGCGGCAGTTCAGCAGAATCTGGGCCAAAGGTCGCCAAACACATAATTGACTGGATAGGGGTAGGGTTTTATCATTTCCCTTTATGCAACTAGCATATCATTAAACAAAGAATTAGAGAAAATAGGAAAAATTAGCCTGGATTGGAAGGGCTATTGATTCTCTGTTCTCCATTCTTTTTTTTTTTTTAAGATTTATTTTATTGTTTTTGACAGAAAGGGAGACAGAGATGGGGGCGGTGTACAGAGCAGTCTCCATAGTTGTATGTCATCAGTTTTTGACATAGTTTCATTCCATACAGGTGGGCAGGGGACGGCACAGGGCGGGAACCAGGCTGGGGGCCTCCCGCAATGAAAGCACACCCCTGCAAACTGGGGGCCTAACCAGGAGTTTCCCACACAGAAAGCTTGTCCGGGCAAGAACCGAACTGGGGTCACACCCCAGTTCAGCATATGGGTCCTCACAGGCCGGGGCTGGGATTCAGTCCTCCAACCTCGGGGTTGTAATGAATGCTTAACCTGCTGAGCCATCCCAGCTCCCCCTGTTCTCCATTCTTGATATGTTGTTATTGTGGGTGTTAAGTGCTGAGACATGGGGTATGTAGGCACTGAATGTTATGTGGCTCAGCTCTGGTTAGGGCCATGTTCTAGTCAGAGCTTCCAGGTGTAGGGATTAAGATACCATCTGGGAGTTCAGATATGTAGAGGAGTTCTGGTCACCCCTTTCTTCATAGATAAAGTAGCGTTCATTACACATTTCTTACCTCATCTTGCAAGGTGGGATTATAGATAAGGAAGCATTAGAGAGAATAATTAACAGACCCTGTGAATCTGCATCATCTGGCTGAGATTCTGTGAAATTCCCTTCCCTGTCTTACAACTTCTAGTGGTTTCTATCTGTATCCAGATACAACCTCGGAAACTATTAGCATAACCATGTCAGTCCAGCGCATGCTTGCCTGACTAACCCTCTGTCCCTGCTTTTCTTATTGCCAAGAAAAACATGGCATTGAAACTAAAAATCCTCCCTTTTCTCTTCCTGGTATTATTTCTCTGTGTTGAAAGTGAGTATCCAAAGGTTTGGAAGGAAAATGCAGAGAATAATAGTCACAATGGTAAATTGAGTTACATGCTACAAGAATGAGAATGACTCTTAGATAAAAAATTAAATTGAAATTAACGTATGCTATATCTTTTATTATTTTTAGCCCAAGTGTTTCTTAAAGGCGATTTCACCAAAGAATTTTCTATTAACTTGACATCTAAATTAGCCAAGCCGGCATGAATAAGTAGGCAAAGGGAGCGTGGGGGGTGGACAGTCCAATCTGATTTGATATTGTTTTTCTTCTTTTCCCCCCTCTCTGTTTTGCTCTGATTCATTGTGGTGATGACGGGAAGGAGGTGATCTTCTGTCTGGGATTTGTTGCCACTAAGAGATCAAAAAAACAGGGGTGGGTGGAATTTTCTTTGATGCCAGATTCTTTTGCAAAGCCTTTCAAAGGAAATTGGTCTATTTCATTTTATTTTTGGAAAACTCGCCTCAGAAAACTTAGCTCTTAGCCCTGCCTTCACATGATCCCTAAGTCTCCTGGGATTTGGTCTGAGTTCTGACTTTCTGAAATCCCTTTCTAGCCTGTCACGTTCACACTTGACGGACCTGTTGATTCCACAACATGCCAGCACACGAATCCATCTGTCATGATGGCACAGTGCCCTTCCTGCAGGGTGACATGCCAATATCCACCAGCCCCAGTGCCAGCCAAAGTGGCATTAGCAACAATACCCTGTGTGACACAATAAACTGTATACCATTCAGCAAGAAGGTCTTCCCAGGGAAGGCACAAGCTGCCAAGCGAGGAACATGTTTCTCATTACAACAAGTCACGCATGGTTCATTTCAGGGTAGACTCTGTCCCATGGGTGACATTGGCTCTGTCTACATAGAGCTACTGCATAGAGCAGCTTCTCTGTAGTGACAGAACAGAGCCTGGGAAGAACTACCCATCATCAGAACACCCATAGGGTGACCCACTGTTCCAGTGTCAGAGACTAAGGAGCTTACTGGGATGTGGGACTTGGGCAAAAAACTAGGAAGCCTGAGGCAAACCGGGCTGAGTTGGTCACCCTTCCCTCCCCACCCTATGCACTTTCCCATCACCAGCTACACCAGGTAAATTCTTACTGGTCCTGTGACTCCATTTCCACTTTTATGGTAGGCATCCTCTCAGGTGGTCCCAATGTTCCCCACCTCCTGGTTTTCGTGACGTTGTTAATCCTTTCCAATTGAGTGTGGACTAGACTTCCTCACTCACTTCTTTTTTTTTTTTTAATCTTTTTTTTAATATATTTTTATTTATTTATTTATTTATTTATTTATTTTGACAGAGAGAGAGAGAGAGAGAGAGAGAGAGAGAGAGAGAGATACAGATATAGAGACAGAGAGAGAACTGAACTGGGGGAGCTCCCAGTTCAGCATATGGGTCCGCACGGGCCGGGGCCGGGATTCGATCCTCAGTCCCCGGTCCTGCAAAGTGAGCGCTTAACCCACTGAGCCATCCCGGCTTCCCCCCTCACTCACTTCTAACGAGAATAGGGCAGAAATGAAAGGATGTCTGTGCTGAGACATCAGTGCCGAGATTTTTAGAAAAATGACTGTGGCTTCCATCTGGGGGACCTCTTCCTTCCTCCTCCTCCCTCTGAGGATAATCAGCTGCCATGTTTCAAATAGCCCTATAGATTACTTGCCCTCTAGGTGGCAAGGAACTGATGTCTCAGCCACCAGCCAGCAAGGACCTGAGGCCTCCTAACAGACACCCTAGAGAGTCTGGACGTAGACCCTTACTCTGTCCAGCCTTGAGCTAACTGCAGCCCTGTGACCTTGACTGTAGGCTCATGAGAGACCTTCAGTAGGGCACCCAGCTAAGTCCTGATGCACAGACTGAGAAAACAAATGCTCATTGTGTTAAGCTACTAAGTTTCGGGCCATCTTGTTCCATAGAAATAAATAACTAACACAACTTTAAACTATGAAGGAGATAGACTCAGTTCAGAAACACACTGGACACAGAATATCACACTATTTCGAACTTGCAGGGACCCAAGAGCTCAATGGTTGTGACCCATTCATCAGGAAGCTGAAGAGCCTGAGGCCAAAGGAGGCCAAGGGAAGGGTTACGAAGTGGGTCAGCGACAGCCGGACTTGGGCCCTGGATGATCTTCGAACTCCTGCTCTGGGCCTGGTTCTGCTCACCGCTGCCAACTGGCTTGGCAACACCCAACACCCAGAATCCTACTGCCTCTGATTTGGTTCAAAAAGTAGACTGCCTTGAAAGGTCCAGCATCTTAATCATCTCTTCCCTGTTGGGAGCCTTTTTAGCTCCTATTAACTGGCTGGATGCTGTTTTCAAAGGCTTTTTAGGTGGAGTGGATATAAGTCCCACCCCCCATTTAGTTCCTTTTAAAATTGTATTGCTCCTCTGAGATCTATCAGGGAGAGAATTTATCTCCAGGTTTGTCACAGGGCTGATAAACTTAATAAAATCTTTTACACATGATCCAGAATCACTGACGGTTTTTCCTGGCATGGACAATCCAGAAAGCTCTTTCTACAGTGTGAATAAACTTTTCTCTCAATTTAATTCAACAAGTAGTCCTGGAGCCCTGAGGTCAGCATTTGTTCTAGAAGGGCTGGAATGGAAGAAGGCAGGAATGGAAAAAATATATGACATGATTATTGTCCTCAAAGAGCACTTCTGCCTGGACACAATAATCATAATTATAGTCATAATAGCATTTAGCATCGGGGACTTATCTATAAAAATCTATAACATATTATGTCTTTATTTAAAAATATCTTTTAAAAATGATGAAATGTTAACAGTTGTTCATTCTTAGTGGTGGACTCGTGGTTGTTATACTATATTTTTAAAAATATCATTGTATATTTTTATAATATAGACATTATAATGTATTCAAGATATACAAGGGCGGTCGGAAAAAATTTAGCCATTGTTAATATGATGAGAATGGATAGATGGCTGGATACTTTCCAGACAGCCCTCGTACATCATATTTTCTGCATGTAAGTTTTTCCTATTAAAAGTATGTGCGTGTGAAATGCCATTGAGTTGGGTCCAACTCCTGGATGCTGTAAATGAATGATGTCCACAGTGTCCTGTCCTCAGCAGCCCTGTTCAGCTCCTGCAGACTCATGCCTATGGTTACGTTTATGGAGTCCATCCATCTCCTATTTGGTCCTCTGCTACCTTCTATTTTTCCCACATTATTGTCTTTTCCAAAGAACCCCACCTTGTCATGATGTGCCCAAAGGAGGACAGCTTCAGGTTTGCCATTTTTGCCTCCAGCAATGTTTCCGGCTTAATTTGCTTCAGGACCCACTTGTTCTTTTTTCTGGCCATCCAGGGTATCTGTAGAGCTTTCCTCTGATGCCATATTTCAAATGAATTAATTATTTTTTCCTATTAGCCTTCTCCATTGTCCAACTTTCATATCTGTACATAGTAATTGGGAATACGAGGGTGTGGATGACCTTAGCCTTGGTCTCTAACATTTAATGAGTATTCACTATGTCTGAGGCACTCTAACCAGCACTTTACATTTGATTTCTCACTGAAGTCTTCCAAAAATCCTCCTGCCAAAAATATTTATTTTCCCATGTTCCAGTTCAGAAAGGCTGAATAACTTACTCAAAGTCACCCAGCTGATAAATGGAATTAAAATCTAATTTTGTTTTATTAAAAAACTAGTGATTTCAATCACCAAGTTTAAATTCTTACCAACAAGAAGTAACAAGCATTATATCTAGGTGGGGAAATAGAGATACATGCATATAATATGTTCTGATAACTATAGTAACTGCCACACTAGATCTAACCAAGGGTTAAACCTGAGGAGGGACTAAGTTAACAGTTAGAAAAGTAAGAAATCAATACTAGCTAATGTAATAAAGAGAAGGCTTCATGAAATAGGTTCATTCAACTGCTATTTCTTGAGCACCTACTATGTGCCAGGCACAGGCTCTGGGGAAAAAGTGCTGAACGAGACAGACAGGGCACTTACCTAGTGGAGCCCACAACCTATGAGGAGAGATAGGTAATCAATAAACCCATGAACGAGTTCATTTCAAATGACGACAAACGTTGTGAAGAAAATTAAAGCGGAATGAAAGAGTAACAGAGGTCGAGGCTCTTGGATTGATTGGTTTAGAAGACCCAGCTGATTAAAGTTGGAAATCAGTTTCTCTTTCTGCCTCATTGCGCTGAGGTGGAGGGCTTTGAATGGGTGGTGAACCCCAAATAATAATTGGTGAGGTTTATGGGAGGGGACCAACATATGGGAATTGACTATATCAGGTGAAATATTAGATTCTTCTACACAAATAATAGCATATAGTCATATTTGGATATGCTGGCAGTGGGTAGGAAGGAAATATAATAGTGAAAGCATGTGCAATATGAGAGCAAGAGAAAGCATGAGTGTGGGTAACAGACCAGATAAAGAAGGATGCAGGATACCTATTAGGAATTAGGGACAGGATATTTCAGACAGATAAAGAAAGAATGGACTTTTAAAAGCCAGTAGGAGGTCTTGGATTAAAGACAAGCAAACAAACAAACAAAAACAATTAGAGCCAGAGTAGTTACTGAACAAGAGAATGAAATAGATAGTAGTGGTGAAATCATAGTGAGGGGCAAGAAAATCTAGAAGACTATAGTTCAGATAAGCCATATGTAATCCTTATCTACAACGGCAGGCATTGGGAATGGAGAGATGTATCTGAGAGACACTGCAAAGAAAGACTCAGCACCTAGCCCCAAAAGCTAGGACTGGGAGGCCTTTGTGTAGAAGTTATGTGAGCTCTTAGCTGGAGGTTGAAGCGTTGTTTTGGCCCAACCGTTCTGGAGAATTGAGTTGTTCTGGTGTGTTGATGTTTGAACAGATTGCGAAAATGATCTCTCCAACTTTTTGCTTTTGGACTTGAGATAGAAAGTTTCTCTGCACTACTTACTTGGGTAGGTGGGAGGGCTATGAGTTGGAGTGGAGCTTCCGGGGGCAAGAGAAAGGCTGCACAGATGGATATAGTACAGAATACAGGCTACAATCAACTCCAGCCCTTAGAAGATTTCATGTCTCACTAAAATGTGTTCCACCCTTTGAGAAATAACAAAAGAACTTGTGCCATATGTTTCAAATATCACTAATGCTCCAATACTTTTCAAAGATATTTAAACTACCCCCTCTCAGTCCTATAATTAACACCCTATTTGCCAACATCGATGTGTTTTCATGGGATTCTGGGTTTCAAACTATAGAGATTTGCCCAAGTTGCCACAAGAGAAAATAGGGAAAGGCAAAGAATTATAAAGATGTGTAATAGGATGTAAAAATGGGACTCTTCCGGTCTTAGAATTTTGGCTCAGTCTCCCCAACTCATGATTCTAGGTGCAAACTACCCTCACATTTTTAAACAGCAGTGATAGGCTACTGATAGAGGACATGCAAAGACAGGTGATGGAAAAGAATTGGGCCTACATTGGTCCATCACCCACCTCCAGGCAATACAAAAGAAGGCAAATGTACTAAGGGGAACAGAGGCCATGAGTTGGGATGTTTGAAAAGGGCTGTCTATACGCTGGTTGTCATCACATTCCCTACCTTACTCCTCTTCTACAGTGTGGCAAAAGTGGTTGGTGGTCTGCCCCATCCCCTTGACCTCACTACTTCAGTGGGCACTGATCAAACCTCCCACTACCCCCACCCCCCACCTATTAATCTTTGCCTGAGCATTTTCTCTGGCTCTCAGAACCTAGACCAGGAGGTATTAACGCCTCATCTCTGATCTCAGGTAGCAGCCTTCAAATAATGCCCAATACAAGTCAGAATATCATTTGCCCAGGTCTCTGGCCCATTGCGTGGAATATGCTTCTGGAGAATCCAACTTGCAACGTTGTTTGATAGGATTTTAATACTCTGAAATGTGTGGATAATTTTTTTTCTCCCAGCACATGGTCAGTTTCTATAAATTTCCCATGGGCCCTTAAATATCATCCTCATGTGAAACATGTTGGGTGCTGTGCTATTGGTCACTAGGAGGTAAAGTTTGTTAGTTAAATGGCTAATTGTTCTAGACTTCCATGTTCTACTGATTTTTGTCTTCTTTTTTCCATAAATTTTTTGAGAGAGGTGGCTAAAATATCTTGCTAAGGTTATGGCATTATCAATTTTACCTTTTAGTTTTCCCCATTTTTGCTTTATATATTTTGAGATTATTTTAGTAAGTGTATATTAATTCAAATTTACTATATCTTTTTGTAATTGTAATTATATCATTAAAAAGTGATCAAAAAGTGACTACTAACAATTTTTTTGACTAAAAGCCTATTTCACTTCTTTTTATTCCTGGCAATGTTTAATGGGATACCAGTCATTGTGAATTTTACTTTGCTGGGTACTAGATAGTTTTTATTTCGATAAATATTTTTTAATTTTGTTCTGGAATGTAATTAGGTTATTTTGAAACCAGATGATCCTTTCTGTTCTTTCTTTTTTAAGTAGGACTATAGCAGTATTCAATCTAGGACTAATTTTTCTTTACCACTGAGGCAAGACCTTTCTAAGCATTCTATCCAGTTATCCGTGGTCCCAGTCCTGTGCGAGAGCTTTCCAAATGGTTCTTTCCCATTTTGGATAATTTTCTTATACACAGGCCCTGATCAGTACTCTGCTCCATAACCAAGGACCCTCTACAGATCTCCAGAGTTCACTATCTCTTCAGTTCTTTCCTTCCCATTACGGTGTTCTGCAAACTCTAGCCTCCTGAGTCTTCCTAGACACATATCTCTGTTTCCTCAACTCAGAGAGTCAGTCCACCAACCTCTGCTTGGGTTCTCCCTCCCCACTCAGAACCTTAAGACATTAACCTGGAACAATGGCAGGCCTCACCTCATTTGTTTCCTATTTTTCAGAGGTCACTGTTCTTTGTTATCTGATTCAAATGTCTTGCAAACCATTGTTTCAAATATTTTGTCTGTTTCTATTGTTTGTTTGTTTCTGGTGGGAGAGGAAACTTGATCCCTGTTATTCCATCTTGTCTGGAAGCAGAAGTTCTACTTTACTTCTAGATTTTCTATAGCCTCATATTTTAGTTGTGTGGGTTTTTTGGGGTTTTTTTGTGTGTGTGTGTTTGTTTTGTTTTTAATAAATAACAAGTAATTGGTTCTTTTAAGGCTAAGCCTAAAAATCTTTGTGTTTTAGCTAAAGCATTAGTCCATTTTTTATTAAGCAATTACTGATTTACTTAGGTTTATATCTACTATCTCATTCTTATAATGTTCCTGTCTAGTCTATATTTTTTTCTGACTTTCTTCTTGCTATCTTTTAAATAGTTTTCTTTTTGTTTTTTCTCAATTATTATTTTTTTTCTGAAGTAGTTTAAAAGTTGCATAAGATGTACTTCAGGAAAGCAAGTTTTTTGAACTTGATAATAAAGTCAGCAAGATTCCGAATAAGGATAGCTCAGAATTCAGGTGCCCTAATGACATCACCACAGGACGCTGAGTAGTGTCCAGCATGGCTACTGAGTAAAAAAATTAACTAATAATTGAAAAGAAGATAGCTAAAAAAATAATAATAATTTGTGTCATCAGTGAAGATTCTGGTGGAAGTGGCAAAATAGCAATTGCTACTGTAGTTTTAATCACGCCTACATGCCTTATGGGGCCAAGTGAGCAAATGAATTTTTTAAGAAGATTTCAGAGACAAAGGGAGGTGGCTGTAGAATAGCATCAGCTTTTCACACCTTGCCCTTTCCCTAAATAAAAGGTCTCTTCCAAGGGAAATAATAATAATAATTACATCAATGACAGAGTAGCTGAAGTATGTAATATGCAATGCAGCATTACATGGCTTTCTCACTCAATCCTCCCAATAATCCTGACATGAATTGACTCCATAGGACACTTCCTATACACCATCTACAATCGCCAATCCACACTTGTCTGTAAATCTAGCCAGGACTACAGTGACCAGCCCTGCACAGACTCCAAATACAGAAGCCACCTGGTGATGTCTGCCCCTGGTCACACACTTCCTGCCCAGAACTTCTCTGCACATGCTCAGCGTGAGTCTGTGAGAAAGTCCCTGAGTACATCACTGGGATGGCTATACTCAGAAGTTGGAAGAATCCTCTCATTGGCTTTCTGATTTCTAGAATAAAACCCTCAGTGGTAGGGAAGACAGTGTAGGATCTCTTGTCACTGCTCCTGTCTCTCCACCTTTCTAGCCAAGACTGTGAAGCAATCATGCATCTCAGATGGAATTGTAGAGATTAGTGCTACTATCAGAGGCTTCAAAGATGCAGGGGTAGTGGGTCGCACAATGTTTCCATTCAATGCACCTAGCTGCATGCTGAAAAACAAAATCACAATAAAAACAAAACCAGAAAAATTCAGGCCATGTCATGGTGGATGACACTCATAAACCTTAATCAGGTGGTAGCCTCAATTAGCAGCGTCCGCTGTCCTAGCTCCACGTAAGCAGACCAATACAGCCTCTAGCTCTTGTCTTGTGGCTATTGATCTGGCAAATGCCTTCTTCCCCATCCAGATCAGCGTGGGGAGGATCAGAATCAGTTTGATTTTACATGAGAGGAGCAGAAGTGCACTTGCTGTCTTGCCCCAGGGCTATGTTACCTTTCCTGTTCTAAGCCCCAAAAGAGACAACAGGGCCTTGACAGTCTTGACACTCCACCAGAACATTAACATCCCACCAAAGGGATCTGGTAAGAATGGGATGGCAAGTCCTGGCTGCCCTGGTAAGTAAGCCAGGTTTGTGAAGATAAATTCTGCAAAGATGCAGGTTGCAAACACTGCTAGCAGAATTATTTACTGATACTTAAGAAAAATTAATTAAAATCATTTTAAACACCTACCATAGAAAATTTAAACATATACACTGAGCCAAAAGAAGGTATGTGGTGCTATCTCCCAACAGCTAGGCTGCTTGGAGGGGAGAAGGATTATACCAGAGGACTTTGTCACTGAACTTCAACCTGCCACTACCACCTGATCACGTGGAGCACAAGACAACTCAGAAAGGAACTATTATCCTGGCAAGAGTAATTGACCCTGACTACTGCCAGGAGTTATTGTTATATGACTCAAGGTGGGAGGAGTATGTCTGGAACTCAGGGCATTCAATGGCAGCATACTCAACTTAGTGAAAGATGAATGGGAATTACCTGCTTGGCAGGGCAAGGCAAGCAAAGCTTAGACCATTCAGAGATGAATAATTAAATAACCCCCATGAGAGAAGCAAAGTGGGCAGGGACCAACTCCCCGGATAGCTGAATCTGAGTCTCCCAGAATCAAATAGCTAATTTCTCTTTTTTTTTTTTTTTTAATTTATTGTTAAATTTGATGAGGTTACATTGGTTGGTAA
>PVKE010005429.1:0-59074 GCA_004027555.1 Craseonycteris thonglongyai
TGGTGGTTACCTGGAGAAGGGGGAGAAGGGGGGAGGGAGAGTTGTGGGGGGAGGTGGGAGTGGGCACCAGACATATGGTGGTAGAGGGGGACCTGATTCTGGGAGGTGGGCACATAATGCGATGCATGGGTGATGTGATGTGGACTTGTACATCGGGAAACTATCTAATTGTTACCAACCAATGTCACCCAATTAAATTTAACAATAAAATATAATAATAATAATAATAAAGTACTGGGTAACCTTAATATATGGTCAAACATCAAAAGCATTTTTTGGCTGAATTTGAAGTCCATCTAATTTTCTTGTCCTTACAATATGCATTATAAAATAAAATTTATCCTCCGGCTTTATTTTATGATTCTGTCATTATTTCCTTTTGTTCTAATTTAGAAACACACACATATATATGTAAGGGCTGTCTAGAATGTATCCAGCCATGTGATATGAAAAGTAGAAGCATTTATGGGTGGATTTTTTTCTAGACAGCATATATATGTATTCTTGTTCCTATTTCATTGTAAGTGTATGTGTATATATATATATATACACACACACACACACACATACACACACACATACATGCACACATATATATGTGTGTGTGTATATATATATATATATATTCTTGTTTCTCTTTTGTTATAAGAATTGTGTGAATGAATGAATGAATGAGAGAACTGTGCAGCCAAAACCAATTATTAAATATTCTATCATATACACAAGAACATCAAGGGTAAAAGCATTATTTCCTCATACATTTTTCTCCCTGACATATCTCTAGTTATTCTGTATTAATTGCAAAAAATCAAGAATAACTGGCAAGAGACGTAAGCAGAAGCCTAAACAAAGCCATACCTGTTATCTGATTTATGCATTCAAAGCAGAACCTGGAGGCACTGAAATGTGAGAGGAGAAAGCAAGAATAGACGTTGGGGATGAAGAGCATCATTTTGCTGAAGTAACTAATTGTTCTTTTCTGTGGGGAAGACTGACATGTGATACTGCCACCTGATGTCTCCAATGAATTTCTGTAATATAACATCACTCATGACACATGTAGAAGCCAATGGCACATTTAAGAAGCTTGAAAAACATGTATGCCTATTCCAACCTACAAAAGTTTATGAGACTTTTTCATGATCACTAATTGCCAACTTCTGCTATAACCAGGACAAATTATGGTGACAATTTATCCTTTGCCTGCATTCTACCCTACACTGATTAAAGGTGCTCTCAGAATTTGTATTGCTCAGCTGCAGAATCTCTGAGCACGTTCCTGGGTTATGACTCAATGCTAGAATTTAGTGGTTAAGTCATTTATCTCTACTTTCACTTGTCTGCTCTTTTACTTCTAAACCAATAGCAACATGGAATGAATCAATAATAATAATAGTTAACATTTACTGAGTACTTATCTTATAGCAAGATTTTGCATGTATTAACTCGTTTTCTCCTTAGAAAACTACAAGGGAGTAGGTACTATGATATTATCTCTACTTTTCAAATAAGAAATTGAGACACCGAGAGGCTAAGTGAATTACCCAAGTATGCACCATAATGGTAAAATTGCCTGGAGTGGAGACCCAGAGTCCACATGCTTAATTACTTACCTGTGATCATGTAATTGCTGAACATGGTACAGATGACAGTATAGGTTTATCTAACTCACCACCTAGAAATTTACTTGTTGCTTATACTCTTTACACTGGAATTTACCCTTGCATTGTAATAATGGTTTTTTACTTATGTCTCCTGCTCAAATTTCTTAGTTCCTTCCTAGCAGAAGGCCAGCAACATCATGGAAGTGCCACTGGCTATTTAAGTTTTGAAAAACTCTCTTTAGCATGCCCAAGAGTAGTATAAAGCATACACTGACAGACACCAGGTCTCAGGAGAAAAAAATCTGACAGTGAGATACCATCTGTTTCTACTCCTATCTGTACAAACCATCTGCTCTTGCTCAAAATACTGCATGGATGATACTTAAAGTCATTTAAGGTCAGAGGAATCATCAACCTTTCAACTGTATCTCTCCAGATATTCATCTTGTCTTCTACTGCTGAACTTCATGCCTATCATCAAAACCCCACACTTCACTGCCCAGACCTGCATCCAGCCTTGATAACTAGATTGCTAATGAGAATATGTGATACTATGAAGGCTGACTGCAGAAGCAGGTAAAATTGAAAGCATAAAGCTGAAATTTTAGTCAAAGAAACCTTTCTCCCACAATGCAAACATAAAGTCAAAACTTGGTATCCCAAGTCTTATCCTGTTATTAAAGAGGCTCTAAATGGAACAGAAAATGTTTATGTATATTCCACCTGTGGCCATATAAATTAGACCTCCACCCATCATTCTTTTACTGACCCACAAAAATAAGTCTAAAATTTAGCTAAAGTTTAAAGCAATTACCAAGAGTTCACTTTCCCACACATCCCGCGCCCCCCCCCCCCCCCCCCCCCCCCCCCCCCCCCCCCCCCCCCCCCCCCCCCCCCCCCCCCCCCCCCCCCCCCCCCCCCTCCCCGCCTTCCCACTCTCTTCTTCATCTGTTTGTTGCTGGTCTAATTTTGCTCACTATATTCCTATTGTATGCTGGCGGATCTGTACCTCAACACCAGGCATTGCTTTTGGCCTTGCCAGGATGTGGTGCCATCTCAGGTGAGTTCTTCATAACCACATGCTGAGACAGAGTTTATTAGGGAACAACACATAGTAAAAGAAGAGAAGAAAATAAGATTAGGCTATAAAAGAAATTGAACTGCAAACAGGCCCAACAAAGCCTCTGCCAACTCAGACCTTTGGAGGGAATATTGCTCATTAGAGTTGTCTCTTGCTGGTACAAAATGGAAGATATTGGCTTCAGCCCTATCTCATCTGTGAATGTGGGCTGCCCTGGAAAGGCAATGACTTTGATTAAGGCAGTTCTCTGTAGCTGAGGCAGACCCTAAAGAAACTTACAACTAGAGAAAGTATGCAGTCTACCCTCTCTGCACCTGAGTAGCAAATCATTTCTAGAAAGCAGATATGGGCAGTGCATCTCTGTGTCTACCACAATTGCAGTAGCCCTGCCTGACACTCCACCTCAGGGTGAGACCATCAAGTTTCTGGTGTGGGACTCTGAATCAGTTTTTTCCTCCCACCCTACCTCACACAGTATCTAGTGAAGACTGATTCTTGGCTTAAGAAATCCCGCATCTAAGCAGGGAAGAGGATAAACTTAGAACTTCCATGTTCAGTTTTATTCTACCTTCAGAGATTGATATCTCAGTGCTCTTAGAAAGGACTCATAGAATTGGTCATGATTTCTTATGCTTTCTCATTTCTCATCTTCATTCAGGATTTTCTTCACACATATGGGATTTATCCTCTCTCTAAAGACTTTCTTTTATCCTGTCACCTTAGATTAATTCATTCTTTAGTTCTGATATGACTCTTTTTTCAAAACTGGTTCAACGCATATCAAACTTTTCCACAAAAGACTTCTTGACTTTAAAGGAGAATGTGCATTCCTTGGCAATCCCAAAAGGACAGCTCAGAGTTGCTTTCTGTAGGCATAAAAAGTCTCTGTATTTTATCTTTAGAAATCATGTAAATTTTGTACTCTGGTCTATAAAATATATATGTTAGTTTTGATATTAAAATAATGTTTTACATTACCTAATGGTGAATAAATTTACTCAAAAATGTATCAATTTATGCAAGATTTTATATACATAAATAACCTTGCATATATATCAACTATAATTTTGTAAAAGTAGACCTCACTTCTGTAGCTTTTATAAAAGTATACTTCTATAGCTTAGTACAGATCGCTTATAAAACCTTAGAATAAAATTTAGAATGTTTTTAGATCAACTCACATGCACTGAATTGCACTTTACAATATGCTATATTTTAACGCATATAAAAAGATCAGCATATTACTTCTAAAGACAGAATTTACCATAAAATTAGAACTTAGATAATTCAATTAAACGTAAAAAGTAATTTTATTAGGTTATACTATACAACCTGGAAACATAATTTAAACACATTTCATTAAAAACAGTCATATGAGAAAATAAAGACAATATATTTTAGGATTAGAGCTCTTTGGTGGCATTATTTAAGAATATAATTTATAGATCCAGTCTCTGCAGAAATTTCTAAAATACCAAGGCTTCAGACTCTGAAGAAACAAAAAGAAGGTGAGTCACTTAGACAACTTTTATTATATTTTTCCAATAAATGGGTTTTTATAAGAGTCAAGCAACATCCATTCAACAGCTGTTCAGCACTGTTAAGTGTCTGTTACACATCAGGTTCTAAGCTAAGTGCTGCATAAGGGTAAGGAACGAGTCAAACTTGGTCATTCTCCCAAGCAGTGTACATCACAGAAGAGGAGTGGGGGATATACCTCAGAGTTTAAACTGGTATTTTTTGGTAAGAATCTAGAGTTTAGCTATTTGAAGATGTTGGCAAAACCTGGACCTAAGTGCTTTGACCATCATAAAGGTGGAGGAAAGGCTTATAGTCATCTTATAAACACTAACAATTTATAACTGAGATACATACTTATCTTGATTACTCCTTTAGCCCTGCAAGTAGGTGGTTCAAAACATATCTAAAGGCAAGTCCAAAAACATTTTCCAAAAACTATTCTGTGTGTTTTAGTTGAGTAAATACTTAGTGTGCACCTATTGTGCAAGCACTTGGAGGATGCACAGGGCAAAATAGTCTTATGGGTTTTTATTATCATTCATACATTCTTGTTAAGCCAGTTATATTAATCTTTTTAAAAATTAACTCTTTGTTCATTAATTTTTCTAGTGTCTTTTTGTTCTCTATTTTATTTAGTTCTACTCTAATTGCTATTTTTTTTTCTTGTTGTTTGTTTAGCTTATGTTTCATTTGTTCTTTTTCTAGTTTTTAAGATGTGATTTAAGCTGTTTATTTTTTGTTTCTTCAGATAAACCTGTAATTATATAAATTTTCTCTTAATACTGCTTTTTATTGATCCCAATAAATTTGATACAATGTGTTTTCATTTTCATTTGTTTTTATGTATTTTTTAAGGATTAATTTTATTTTTGAGAGGTGGGTGAGAGAGAGAGTGAGAGAGAGAGAGAGAAGAGGGAGGGCCCAGAACACTCTATAGTTGTACTTCATTAGTTGTGACATAGTTTCATTTCAACGCAGATGGATGTGGGACAGTGTAGGGCAAGAACCATACTGGGGGCCTTGCAATCATCCCAGTTTCCAGCTGCACCACAGTTCAGCATATGGGTTTGCAGGTCAGGAATTGATCCCTGGACCTCATGGTTGTGAGACAAGCACTCAACCTGCTGAGCTATCCCAGCATCTCTATTTCTATGTATTTTTAATCTCTTTATTAAATTTCTTCTTTGATTCAGTTGTCATTTAATAGCATGTTGTTTAGTGTGCACATATATGTAGTTTTCCCTGCTTTACTTTTGCAAATTGGTCTCCAATTTCGAAGCTTTGTGGTAGAGAATGTGCTTTGTAAGATTTCTATCTTCTTAAATTTTCTGAGACCAGTTTTCTGTCCCAGCATTTGGTCTATCCTTGAGAATATTCCATGTGCACCTGAAAACAATGCATGGTCTTGTGTTTTGGGATGAAGCATTCTATAAATGTCAATTATGTTTAACTGGTCCAATGTATCATTTAAAGCTGATATTTTCTTATTGCTTTTCAGTTTAGATGATCTATCCATAGCTATCAATGAGGTGTTTAGATCACCAACCATGCATGATTGTGTCCTTGTCAATTTCTCCCTTTAGTTCTCTTAGTAGTTAGTTCCTTTATATATATTTGGTGCTTCCTGATTGGGACCATAAATGTTAATAAAAGTATCATATCTTCTTGCTATATTGTCCCATTTATCATTATAAGGTGTCCATTTTCCTCTCCTGTTACTTTTTTAATCTTAGAATCTGTTGTGTCAGATATAAGTGGCTGTACCTACTTCTCTCTGGATGCCATGTGCTTGAATTATTGTTTTTCACCTTTTCACTTTGAGCCTATACTCATCTTTGTAGATGAGATGTGTCTCTTGGAGGTAACATAGAGTTTTGTTTTGTCTTGTTTTTTGCTTTTGTTTTTGTATTTTTAAAAATTTTATTTTTATTGTTTTTGACAGAGAGAAAGAGATGAAGAGAGACAGAGAAAGTGGGGAGAGCCCAGAGCAGTCTATTTAATTGTACGTCATCAGTTTTTGACATTGTTTTATTCTACACAGATGGGTGGAAAGCCAAACAGGGTGGAAACTGGGCTGGGGTCCTCCTGCATGAGAGGCATGGCCCCATAAGCTGGGGGCTGAACTGGGAGCCTCCCACATGGGATGCTCACCCCAGAAAGAACCAAACTGGGGTCACACCTCAGTTCAGCATATGGGTCCCCACAGATAAGGGCTGGGATTCGATCCTGAACTATAGGGCTGCAAATCTGCAAAGCCAGCACTTAACCCGCTGAGCCATCCCAGCATCCCCTGTCTGTTTCTTGTTGTTTGTTTGTTTCGTGTTGTTTGTTTGTTTGTTTTATCCAGCCTGCTACTCTGCTGTTTTATTGGTGAGTTCTGTCCATTTACATTGAAGACAAGAATCGATGTATGAGGATTTTCTATAGTCGTTGTATCCTTTGTTTTCTTGTAGCTCTATTTCTTCATTGTTTCTTTTCTTTTTTGTTTTTCTCTGTTATTTTAATTTTAATTCTATGCTTTTTTCCCCTCTGTTTTCTTTATTTTCTTTTTTTTATTGTGTGTCTCTGTCCTATATAGTAGCCCCTATTCTTAAGCATTGCTCTTATCTCCATTACCCTTTAAAAATTCAGATCCTTACTTTCTCCCTTTTTATATTTTTGTTATCACAAATTATACCTATTTATTTTGACTTTTTGTATCAGGTTGAGTAGCCTCTTTTAGTATTTCTTATTATGCAGGATTTGTGCTGGAGAACTCCCTCCACTTCTGTGTATCTGGAAAGGTCTTTATTTTTCCTTTATATCTAAAGGATAACTGCTGGCTAAATTATTCCTGGCTTATAATTTCTTTCTTTTAATAGTTTAAATATTTTATTCTATTTCCACTTGGCTTGTAGAGTTTCTGCTAAGAACTCGGATGATCATCTGATGGTGTTTTGTTTCGTTTTGTTTTGTTTTATTGATTACAGTTTTTCCCCCCTGGCTGCCTTCAGAAATCTTACATTGTCACTGATCTCTGACAGCTTTAATATAAGGTGCCTTGAAGAAGGGCTGTGAGGATTGAGGTATTTATGTATTCTGTTTGCTTTCTGATTTTAACAATATGTTTCTTTCTTTAGCTTTGGGAAGTTCTTATCAGCTATTTATTTGAATGAACTCTCTGTGCCCTTCTCACTCTCTTCTCCTTCTGATCAACCTATTATTCTTATGTTATTTTTTCTGATAGAGTTAGTACTTGTAACGTTTTTTCATTTCTTTTATATCTCATCTCTCTCTTCTTTGATCTGTGTCAGTTCCATATTTCTATCTTTGATATCATTATTTCCCCCATTTAGTCAGCTCTTTTCTCAAACTAGCTATTTCATTATTCCTCTATTTCATTAAGTTCTTCATCTCCAGAATTTCTACTTAGTTCCTCTTTAAAACTTTAATCTCTTTACAAATTTTTTTTTTCTGAGTACATTAAATGGCCTATCTGACTTCTCTTGAATCTCACTGAGGTTTTTCAGAACTGCAATTTTGAATTCTCTGTCATTTAAGTCCATCTTTTATGTCTGTTGTTTTGAGTTTTATTTTTGTTTGTTTATCTTGTTTGTTTGTTTGGTAGTTAATGTGTTTCTATTTCTGGGTATCAACAGGACTGGAACTTGCAGCAATTAGATATAGGAGGTTATTCTTTTGCTTTCCAATTGGTATTGCTGGACTGTTTTATTTTATCTTGTGTTATCTTTTCTTTTCATGGCTGATAATTGACTGTGAAATTGGCTTCCCTTCTTTGACCAGGTCATTTTCTTTCAGTATACCCATCCCATGAGAGGGTGTGGTGGGTGATAGGGCTTTGAGCCTCTGAAACTCCAATGCTGCCCCTGCAGCCAGAAGCAGCAGCACCTGTGTGTTTCAGCTGTTCCTACTGATTCAGCAGACATAGGTTGAGGCAAGGTGTGTTAGATGAGGCAGCAGATGTGTTTGTGGCTCCAGATAATAACTGGATAATGGCCACTGCCAGCTTTTAGTTGTCTCACCCCTACTGCTCCTTCATGTACTATGTGTCTGCTGCTCAAGAATTATCTTCTTAGCTCTCAGGGTTGTAGATATTCTATTCTTTAACCTGACACTCACAACTACAATTTATTCTGGGGCTCACTGCTAATAATGGGAGGGGGTGGAGAAAGAAATCTCTGGGATGGCAGGGAGAGTTGGCCAAGCTTATTACATTTGTCTTTTGCCTGACACCGAGAACAGTGATGACTGTGTGGTCTTATGCTCTTCTGTGTTTGATCTTTGCTTCGAGGTCTCTGCTCTGAGTGCTAGGTTCAGTCATATTATGTGCTGATTCCCTTAGACTGGAATGCTTGGGGCCACAGAAGGCACACCACCATCATCTCACTGCTTCTTTCTGTCAGGATTATGTCTCACAGCCCCTGTCTTTGTACCTTCTTCTCTCCCAGGGAGCTCAGCCACCTACAAGCCATGTTCTGAGGCCCATGTTACAGCACTTCCCCCTCTCCTCTTTCCAGTTTGCCCCACTTTATCCACTTTCAGATGTTTCAATGTAGCAAGTAGGTTTCTCAGCTTGTGATTGTTGCTTAGGGGGTCTTTATTTGACTTCTAGTTGTTAAATTTGTTGTAAGTTCTAGGATAGATTTCAAGGAGCTCATCTCATGCCACTATCTGCAGTTTTTCTCTCCTGATTGGTTCTGTTTTTTATGTTTTCTAACTTTTTATTTTATTTTATATTTGGCATCTCTTTGTCGACATTCCCACAAACAGAGCCTATTCTTCCCTTAAATCCACTAAGCATTCTTATAAGCAGTGTTTTGAATTCTGCATCTGTTAGGTTGCTTGTTTCTATTTTGTCTAGATTTTTTCCTGGAGTTTGTCCTGTTCTTTTATTTGGGTCATGTTTGTGTGTTTTCTCATTTTGGCTGCCTCCATGTGTTTGTTTCTATATATTAATATTGTGTAGAGCTGCATCTTCCAGTTTTGGCAGTGTGCCTTATGTAATAAATGTCTTGTGGGGCCTAGTGTAGTTTCCCTGTTCACCTGAGCTAGGGGCTCCAAGGGTGACCCATGTGTGGGTTGTGTGTGCTCTCTTTTTGTAGTTGAGACTTGATTACTGTTAGAATGGCAGTAATCTGAATTAACCCTCAGGCTGATGGGCTGTGAGATCTGGCCATGACAACAGCAAATAAGCTGTTGCATGTGGGGTGACCCCATGAAACTAAATTTGCTATAGCAGGACTTTGGCGCCTGCTGCGTCCACACTTTGGGTGTCATTTCTAGCAATAATTGGGTGGTGCTCTTGATGTGTCAGAAGCTGGCCACAAGGTGTGGGTTCTGGGGCCTCTTGTGAAGGACTTTGTTGCAGGCCAAGTTCTTTTGCTGCCTTTGTCAACACTGGGGTCATCTAGTAGAAACTACAAAATGGTATATAGTTGGTAGCTACCTGTACTTGGTTTGAAAATGCCTAGGGCCAGTTTTATTCTGAACTGAAGCCAACTGCTACTAATGCTGGTCTTGGGCCACTTAGCAAGAGGTACATGGAGGAGCTGAGCCCAGCCTCTGCTTGTTTTGGGTTTGTGGACCTTTTTGAGATTTTAGGAAACTCCACAGCATGAAACTATGCTGGATCTTCTTATGTGGATTAGCCTCTGAAAGTGTTTTGGGTCAAGTGACTGAACTGGATTTGACGAGGTCGCAAAGAATCACCAGGTGGGGTGAGAACAGTGTTAACCAGATTAATTTAGAGTTAGATTTGGCACGTGCCTGCACCTGGAGGACTCAACAAAGAAACATTGGCACATGCCATTGTGTAGTATCAGAGATAGCTGCCTCTCCAGCCCTTGCCCTCAAGCCAGACAATGCAGTTTCTTCTTGTCTGTCCCTGGCACTTTTGGGGGCTACTTTTTCTTCTCTGGAGCTTAGGGTGAGTGTTTGCAAGCAAGTGGAGTTTCTATGCAGGTCCTTTAAGAGGATGTCTAAGTCTGCAGTAATGCACATTTTCACACAACTGAGTCCCTATTGATTTTCATAGCCAGATGTTGTGGCGACTCCTCTTCTTGGCACTGATGCTCTGGGCTTGGGATCTTAGTTTGGAGCTGAGATACCTTACTCCTCAGGGGGGACTACTGCAGGTAAGATATTCATCTCAATTCTTAACTGCCACATGTGAATGTGGACCGTCTACTTTCTTGTCTCCATGCATCCTACCAATCTTCTCATAACATTTTAATATTTTTAGTTATAGGAGTTCTATTCTGTTAGTCTTCAGGTAGTTCTCAGGAGTGGTTCTCCAATTTAGTTTTAATTTTGATGTGGTCATGGGAAGGGATGAACACAACTTTACCCGCTCTGCCATCTTGGCCATAAGTCTGGAGTATCTTGTGAGAAAACATGCCACTACTGAACTGTAATCTCTTCCTGCTATTGCTAATTTTTTTGAGCATACACACCTAAATCGTGTATTTTTAAGCTGAAAAATTCTATAACAAATTTTTCAGACATTTATTTTTTAATTTAAAGCACTTCTTTGATGACTTCTACTATTTATTGTCATATAATTGCATCCATAAAGCATAACATAAAGTCATGAAGTTATACAAGAGTATATCAGAAGGTAAAGAAGAACCATTGTTTTCATCCCGTACCTATCTGAAAATAAACTTTGCAAGCCAGGAAAAAGACATAATCTCATTGTTTTACAACATGACAGAAGCCAGTTATGGCTTAATTAATTCAGGATTGTTTTCATCTTGGTTCCACAGACAGATGTGTTAATAGAAACAATGTATAAATAAAGAAGATCCAGAAAATACTGTGAATATTGATGGTGATAAGTGGGAATGTTGTCAAGAACTAAGGTTTGCAAAAAATTGTCTGTGTGAAAGACGAAAACTGGCTACAGACAGATGCTTATGAGACTCCAGCTTTGTTGAAGAGGATAGCTTTATAAATAGATGTACAATAACAGCAGACAGCTGTTTAAAGTAATTGTCAAACCATATTTGGTAATGACAACCTAAAGAAAGTCATCAGTGCAATTACTTTACACCAGATCAGTCCAGTGGATCTGCTGAACCCTCTTACCTGTTGTGAGTGAGTGAAATACTCATTATCTTGAAATGCCAATGTGGCTAGCTTATTTTCTCTAATAAACAACAACTTCAACTATGATTATATTCTTATAACACTATTAAATAATTTAATTGAAGACAACTAACTTTGTGGGTTAAACTTTCAAACACATTAGGATAAACTTCAATAAATTTATGTCTATAAAGAGATGCTCTATTTCAGCATTAAAGACTATGTTCTTGACCTAGTTATTTTAGAAAATCATACCATGTGACTATAAATTAGGACAATGTTCTATGATTGATACCTATCGAGATAACTTCATCATGACATACATAGAAATCTCCAATAGTTCTATAAACTCAATCAGTTGTTCCTCAGATGCATTTATTTATTGTCTTTTATTAAGTTTATTGGGGTGACATTGGGTGGTAACAACTAGATAGTTTCCAGGTGTACAAATCTACATTACATCAACTATGTATTGCATTATGTGGTCACCACCTAGAATCAGCTCTCCTTCCATCACCATATATCTGGTGCCCACTCCCAATCCCCCCCAACTCTCCCTCTGCCTTCCCCAATTACCCTCAAGTAACCACCAAACTATTGAGTGTGACGATAAATTTTTGCTTCTTTGTTACTTTAAGTTTTATAATCCACCAATAACTGAGGTCATATGTTTCCTGATTCTTTCAGTCTTACTTATTTTGCTTAATAAGTTTGTTTCAAGGTTCATCCATGTTGTCACAAATTGCTGTATTTCATCTTTTCTTATTGCAGAGTAGTATTTCAATGTGTAAATGTACCACAACTTCTTTATCCAGTCATCTATTAAAGGCCACTTTTGTGGTTTCCATGACCTGGCCACTATAAACAGTACTGCAATGAAAATTCCGGGACAGATATCCTTGCAGATTAAGGTTTTCAGGTTTTTGAGGTAAATACCCACTAGAGGGATAGCTGGGTCATATGGCAATTCCATTCGTAATTTTTTGAAGAATCTCCATACAGCCTTCCATAGTGGTTGTACCAGTTTATATTCCCACCAGAAATGTATGAGGGTTCCTTTTTCTCCACAGCCTGTCCAGCACTTGTTATCCCTTGTCTTGGTGATTATAGCCATTTTAACCGGTGTGAGATGGTATCTCATTGTGGTTTTTATTTGCATCTTCCTAATTGCTAATGAAGTTGAGCATTTTTTCATATATCTGTTGGCCATTTGTATGTCTTCATGAGAAACATGTCTGCTTAGGTCTTCTGCCCATTTTTTAATTGAACTGCTTGTTTTCCTTTGTTGTTGGGTTGTGCAAGTTCCTTGTATAGTTTTAATATTACTCCCCTATCAAAGAAATTGTTTGCAAATATTTTCTCCCAGTTGGTTGGTTGCCTCTTTCCTTTGTTGATGGTTTCCTTCACAGTGCAGAAGCTTTTTAGCTTGATAAAGTCCCATTCATTTATTTGTGCTTTTACTTCCCTTGCCATTGAGATCAGGTTCATAAAGTCCTCTCTGAACCTCAGACCAATAAGTTCAGTACTAATGTTTTCTTCTATGCAATTCATTGTTTCAGATCTTATTTGGAGGTCTTTATTCCATTTTGAGTTAATTTTGGTATATGGTGAGAGATCATAGTTCCCATTTGGCCTTTTCATGTGATTTTCCAATTTTCCCAGCACCATTTGCTGAAGAGACTTTCTTTTCCCCACTGTATATTTTTTGCTCCTTTGTAAAAAATAATCTGTCCATGAATTTGTGGGTTTATTTCTGGGTTTTCAATTCTGTTCCATTGGTCCGTGTGTCTGTTTTTCTGCCAGTACCAAGCTGTTTTGATTAATGAGGCTTTGTAGTACAGATAAAAGTCAGGCAGTGAGATGGTGCCAGCTTTATCCTGTATTCTTAGGATAGCTTTTGTGATTCGTGGTCTTTTGTGGTTCCATACAAATTTGATGATTTTCTTATCTATTTCTTGAAAAAATGACTGTGGAATTTTGTTGGGAATGGCATTGAACCTGTATATTGTTTTGGGTAGTATGGCCATTTTAACTACCTATGTTGATTCTTCCAATCCACAAACATGGAATGTCTTTCTATTTCTTTGTGTCCTCTTTAATTTTTTTTAAGAGTGTCTTATAGTTTTCAAGGTATAAGTTCTTCACATTCTTTGTTAGATTTATTCCTAGGTATATCTTTTCTTTCTTTCTTTCTTTCTTTTTTCTTTGCCATGGCAAAGGGAATGGATTGTCTCATCTCTCTGAAGTTTCATTGTTGGCATATAAAAATGCAGTTGATTTTTGGACATTAATTTTATATCCTGCAACTATACTGTATTTGTCTATTATTTGTAATAGATTTCTGATAGAGTCTTCAGAGTTTTCTGTATAAAGGATCATGTCATCTGCAAAAAGTGACAGTTTAACTTCTTCTCTCCTGATTCTAATACCTTTTATTCATTTCTCTTGTCTAATTGCTCTGGCTAGAATTTCCAAAACTATGTTGAATAGCAGTAGGAACAGAGAGCATCCCTGTCTTGTTCCTGATTTTAGAAAAATAGGCTTCAGCTTTTCCCCATTCAGTATAATATTTGCTGAGGGTTTGTCATATATGGCTTTTATTATGTTGAGGTATTTTCCTTCAATTCCCATTTTACTCAGTGTTTTTATCATAAATGGGTGTTGTATCTTATTGAATGCTTATTCTGCATCAGTTGAAATAATCATGTGATTTTTATCCTTTGTTTGGTTTATGTGCTGGATTACACTGATTGATTTGCATATATTGAACCATCCTTGTGCCCCTGGGATGAATCCCACTTGGTTGTGATGAATAATCTTTTTAATGCATTGTTGTATCTGTTAGCTAAAATTTTATTTAGGATTTTTGCATCAGTGTTCATCAGGGAAACTGACCTATAGTTATCCTTTCTGGTATTGTCCTTTCCAGGTTTTGGTATTAGGGAGGTACTAGCTTCATAGAATGAGTTTGGTAGTATTGCCTCCTCTTGAATTTTCTGGAATAGTTTGAGGAGGATGGGCATCTTTGAATGCTTGATAAAACTCATTGGTAAAACTATCTGGTCCATGACTTTTGCCTTTGGGCAGGTTTTGGATGGTTTTTTCAAGTCCTTTACTGTTGGTTGGTCTATTTAGGTTATTCAAATCTTCTTGGTCCAGTGCATGTAAATTATATGTTTCTAGAAGTTTGTCCATTTCCTCTAGATTGTCAAATTTGGTGGCATAGAGTCTTTCACAATAATTTCTTAAAATAGTTTGTATTTCTGTAGTGTCAGTTGTGATCTCTCCCCTATCATCCTGAATTCTGGAAATAATGAGATTTTTCTCTTTGTCTCTTAGTGAGCCTAGTCAGTGGTTTGTCAATTTTATTAATTTTTTCAAAGATCCAGCTCTTTGTGGCATTAATTTTATCTATTGCTTTTCTGTTCTGAATTTCATTAAGTTCTGATTTAATTTTTATTAGTTTTTTTTTCTGCTAACTTTGGGGTTCCTCTGTTTCTCTTTTTCTAGTTCTTTAAGATGGGATGTTAGGATGTTTACTTGTAGTTTTTCCTGTTTCTTGAGATAGGCCTATAATGATATAAATTTCCCTCTTATTATTGCTTTTACTATGTCCCAGAAATTTGGGTACATCGTGTTTTCATTGTCATTCATTTCTACAAATTTTCTAATCTCTTGTTTTGTTTCCTCTTTGATCCAATTATTTTTTAATAGCATGTTGTTTAATATCCACACATATGTGATTTTCTAGGCTTTCCTTTTACAGTAGATCTCAAGTTCCAAAGCTTTGTGGTCTGAAAATACATGTGGTAAGATTTGAATGTTCTTAAATTTGCTGAGTTTGGATTTAAGTCCCAGGATATGGTCTATTCTTAAATATGTTCCATGTGCACTAGAATAAAATGTATAGGCCTGTGTTGCAGGATGGAGCATCCTATAAATGTCAACTACATCCATTTCCTATAATGTATCATTTAAGGCTGCAATTTCCTTATTTATTTTCTGCTTGGATGATCTGTCCAATGTTGTCAAGGGGGGTGTTTAGATCCCCTGCTATAATTGTATTTTTCTCAAGTTCTCCAATTAGTTCTGTTAATAATTACTTTGTAAATTTTGGTGCTTCCTGATTAGGGACATATATATTGATGAGTGTTGTGTTTTCTTGATGTATTGTCCCTTTTATCAAATTGAAATGACCATCTTTATATCTTTTTTTTTTTATCCTGGTGTTCATTTAATCAGAAATCAGTATGGTCACTCCTGCTTTTCTCTGACAGCTGTTGTGTGGAGTATTGCTTGCCATCCTTTTACTCTGAGCCTATGTTTGTCTTGTGGGTGAGGTGTGTCTCTTATAAGAAGCATATGGATGGATTTTGTTTTTTAATCCAGTCTGCTACCCTGTGCCTCTTTATTGGTGAATTCAGTCCATTTACATGTAGGGTAATGATTGATATTTGAAGATTTCCTGTATCCATGTCTTCCTTCCTTTTTATTTTTCTGTTGTCCCAACTTTTCTCCATTTATTTTGATTTCTTGACTCAGGCCGAGTAGCCTCCTTTAGTATTTCTTGGAGTGCCAATTTTGAGCTGGAGAATTCCCTCAGCTTCTGTATACCTAAAAAGGCCTTAATTCCTTCTTCATATCTAAAGGTTAATTTTGCTGGATAGTTCATTCTTGGCTGAAAATTTCTCTCTTTTAAAATTTTGATGATTGGGCTCTACTTCCTCCTGACTTGCAGAGTTTCTGCTGAAAAGTCTGATGACAGCCTGATAGGTTTTTCTTTGAAACATTTTTTTTTTCCCTTGCAGCCTTGAGGATTCTTTCTTTGTCTTTGGTTTTTGTCATCTTCAGAACAGTGTGGCTTGGAGAAGATCTGCTAGAGTCTAGGTAGGAGCTAAGGCTCCTGTTTTCCTCTTGAATTTGAAATTCTATTTCTTTCAATAGGTTAAGAAAATTCTAATCCACTATTTGTTTTAGTAAACTCTGAGAAGATTCCATCTCACTTCCTTCTGGTACCCCTATTATTCTAATTTTGCACTTTCTGATGTAGTCAGAGAGTTCTTGTAGGTTTCTTTCACTTCTCTTGACTCTCCTATCCTTTTCTTCTTCCATCTGTGAAATTTCCGTGTTTCTATCTTTGATTTTACTAATTCTTTCTTCCAGCTGGTCAGCCCTGTTTCTTATGCTTGTTAGTTCTTTTGTCAGCTCTCTCATTATGCCTTTCATTTCAATGAGTTCCTTTCTGTTTTGCTCTAACATCTCAATTTTGTTGGTAAAGTATTTATTTTGATCAGAAAATTTCTTGTCTGGTTATTTTGCCAGCATTTACTGAGCTTTCTGAGTGTCTTGAGTAGTACAGCCCTGAATTCTGTTTTACTTAGATTATTTGCTTCCAAGTCTGAAACCTCCTTTTTCTAAAGATTTTTCATATTCTTTTGGAGTGGCTTTGGATTCTGAGGTGTGCATTATATTTGATGTGGGTTTTGTTTGTTTGTTTTTGGCTTAGGCATGAGTATGTTTTTCCTCTGGGAGTTTTCCTATAAGATGGGCTTCTCTTTATTTTTTTCTTCTTTTTTGTTCCACCTGTCTTATTCTCAATGCTCCCCTCTTTGGGAGAGTGAGGTGGGCTGTGGTCTGACTGCAGCCTGCTTTGTCTCTGCTGTGTAGCAGTTTGTAGTAAGAGCTCAGTTGGGGGCGAGGCGAGTTTTTGGGAGAGGGCTGGGCGAAGCAGTCAGTTTCTGTGTCCTGGGGTTGCTTTTCAGGTTTCTGGCTTAGCTGGTAGAAGGGAGAGCAGTGAAGGTGTGGGTGGGTGTGGGGAGTGTGAGTAGTAGCTAGGGCAGGCCTGAGACAAAATAGCAGATTCCTTTGTCAGCAGAGGGGCTGGTGGGTTAGTGTGGGAGGAGGCACACAGCTCAGGTCTTTCTCCCCTCTGCTCAGCTGCTTTCACATTGAGTCTCTATTGAGCACAGCCATGTCATTTCTGTGAGCCAGTGATGGGGCACTCTGAGCTGCAGCTGGCTGCACAGCTTGGTTCCTCTCACTCTGCTCAAGCTGCTGTTTTCACTTCAAGAGCCCTGGCATGAAAAGCCACTCTCTAACAGCGACTCTATTGAGCTTAGCTGTGCCACCTCTGTAAGCCGGTGACTAGGCAGCCTGAGCTGTGCTGTGATGGGCTGGTGCCCTACTTTCTCACCACCTGGGAAGTTCAGCTGCCCCTGCTCCATGGTTCCTAAACCACCTTAGGCTTGGTGATCTGAGTGGGGCATAGAGTGCTGCCCCTTGAGTTCAGATGTTAGATTGTCCACAGTCTCATGGGGCTTTCACTCTCCTCGGGTCTCAGCTTCCAGTCCACTCATAATCTAGCTCCACTTTGACTGTAGTCCCCTAATTCCCTTTTTTTTTCTGCCACCCCCACATCATGTTCTGTTTCCCTGTCCCTATACTGCTCCTTTCCCTTCCCTCTACCACCGGCCCTTTTTTTCTCTAACCTTTGGGTGTTGTTCTGCTTTGTGTGGTTCTCTCAGTTGACAGTGTCTCTCAGGGTTTCCCCTGTGGATTCCCCTTTGTTCAAAAGTCCCTTCCCTGATAGGTATCAAGGTTCTCCTTTCCTGCCACCATCTTTTTTCACTCCAGGTACATTTATTTTATAGCTACTAAGTGCTGTTATCTATTCTTCATTTTCTTCCAAATGTCCTTAATTTTGCTTTTCTCCCTTTCCCAATTTAGTTATGTAATTATCAATTTCCTATGACCAAACCATAGTTTCATGAACTTTTCAGATATATTTGTATGAAATGATATGTTATATTATTTCATTAAGATTCTAATAACAATTTTCTGAGACACATACATGTGTAGTAGATACAACGTGTGAGATTCCAGTGGGGAGTTTTGCTACCTAAAAAAAATTAAAAACAAAAAGGTTTTTTAAACTTTAGATTGTGCTAAAGCAGTATTTCATTAAACTTTAAATTGATGCTCTAACAATTTATTTACATGTAGTTTTAGCATACCTTGGTCTTATCTTCATATCTACCTATAGATATTGTTTCCTGATAAAAGTTTTAATTTGGCAATATTGATTACATAAGTAAATATTTTCTGAACACCCATTATGTATAACTAACTATGCTGGTGGGAAGTTGAGTACAAACAAGTAAAAAATTAGACTTCTGATATTAAATAAGACCTAAATAACTAGAGAGATATGCCACACTGGTGGCTTTAAAGACAACATAGTTAAGATATCAATTCTACTCAATTAACCTTTAGATTTTAAAAAATCTTAATCAAAAACTAAGCAGGCTTTATTGTAAAAATTGACAAGTTGATTATAAAAACTACATGGAAAGCAAACAATCAGAGAGAGACCTATTCTAGATTCTCTATGTGAGTGTATATTTTATACTTGTGCATGCAAATAATTATGAGAAATGTCTGGAGTTACAAATATTAAGAAGGTGAGAGGTAATTTTAATATATTTTCAATTGTCAGTAACATTTACTTATTCTCACTATAATTAGCAAAATAATTAGATATATTTTTCTATCATCCACTGTTCCCCAACCTCTAAATTTTTAGTAATATTTTTAAATATTCAAGATTAATAGCAGTTTTATTATATTATATTATCACAAGCCCATAGTTGCTCAGTTTAATTTCTCTATATAATATGATATAGTGATCAACAATAATAATTTTATTATGGAGTCTCCTCCCTACCTCAGCTTAGTATTTTATTTTTAAAACATACCTTATTTTCTTAGTTACAATGGACATGCAATATTATATCAGTTTTAAGTGTACAACATAGTGTTAGACATTTAAATAAATACTAATACTCATAGTACCATACATAGTTAAAACAATATCATTGACTATATTCCCTAAGCTATACTTTATATCCCCGTGACTATTCTGTAACTACCAATTTGTACTCCCTTTTAAAAAATTTTTTTAACTACTTTTATTTTCCAATTACAGTTGACATTCAATATTATTTTATATTAATTTCAGATTTACACATAGTGATTATATGTTCACATAATTTACAAAATGATTCTTCTAATTAGTCTAGTATCCACCTGGCATCATAGATATAATATTACAATGTTATTGACTATATATTCTATGCTGTGCTTTACATCCCCATGACTATTTCATAACTATTAATTTGTACTTCTTAACCTCTTCACCTGTCAAACCAGGTTTCCCAAATCTCTCCCATCTGGCAACTGTCAAAATGTTCTCTTTGTCTTTGAATATCTTCATGTTATTTTGTTCATTTATTTTATTTAGATGTTACATTAAGATCGTGTGGTATTTGTATGTATCTGACTTATTTCACTCAGTATAATACCCTCTGGGTGCATCCATCTAATTGCAGATGGCAAGATTTCATTTTTTATAGCTAAATGATACCCCATTGTATGTATGTACCATTTATTTTTAATCCATTCATTTATCATGGGCACTTAGATTTCTTTCGTATCTAGGCTATTGATACTACAATATACATATGGATGCATACGTCATTTTGAGTTAGTGTTTTGGTTTGTTTTTGTTGTTGTTGTTTGATAAGTACCCAGAAGTGGAATTGCTGGGTCCCTCTTTTTCGCTTCTTATATGTAGACTTTGTTTTAAAGTCTATTTTGTCTGATGTAAGTACTGCTACCCCCAAGCTTTTTGTTTGTTTGTTTGTTTGTTTGTTTACATTTCTTTGAAATATCTTTTTCTATCCCTTTAATTTCAGGCTGTGTATATCTTTTGACCTTATGTGGGTCTCTTATAGGCAGCATATGTAAAAATTTTGTTTTATCTATTCAGCCACCCTATGTCTTTTGATCAGAACATTTAATCTATTTACATTTACAATAATTGTTGTTAGATATGTATTTATTGCCATTTTATCATTTATATTTTTGCCCTTCTTTTTCTTTTCTTCTTAAAGAAGTTCTTTTAAAGTTTCCTTTTTTTCTGACAGGGAGAGAGACAGACAGAGAAAGACAGAGAGAAGGGGGAGGGCCCAGAGCTGTCTTCATAGTTATATGTCATTCTATTAGTTTTTTATATAGTTTCATTCTACAGGTGGGCAGGGGTCATGCAAGGCAAGAATCAGACTGGAGGCCCTGGCAAAAATTGAACTGGGGGCACAACCCAGTTCAGTTTATGGGTCTACAAGGGCTAGGGCCAGAATTTGATCCTCAAACCCCAAGGCTGCAAAATGAGTGCTCAACCAGCTGAACCATCCCTGCATCCTCCTTTTAACATTTCTTGTAATACTGATTTTGTTGTGATTAACTACTTGGGCTTTTTATTGTTTGATTCTGAGTGACAACCAGACTGGGTAGAATAATCTTGGTTGCAAGTTTTTTTTTTCTATGTACAATTTGTACTTGTTAATTATACCTCAATAAAGCTGCGGGGTTGGGTGGGGGAGATGAAGTTAGAGAAGTAGTGTTGGTTGTGGAGCTCATGTAGGCCTTGTCAGTCAAGCAAAGAAGTTTGTGTTTCTTTCTTGTTAAATTTATGGGGTAACATTGGTTGGTGAAAATTGTGTAGGTTCCAGGTGCTTTTCATCACTTTGAATGTTTCATGTCAATTTCTTCTAGCCTGCAAGACTTCTGTCATCTTATGGGAGCTTCCTTGTAGTTAACAAACTGCTTTTCTCTTGTTCCTTTTAAGGTGTTCTCTGGGTCTTTAACCTTTGGCATTCTGTGTGTCTTGGTGTGAGCCTCTTTGGGTTAATCTTGTTTGGGACTATGTGCTTCCTGGACTAATATATATTTATTTTCTTCACCATGTTAGGAAAGATTTCTGTCATTATTTTTTCAAGTAGGTTTTCAATTTCTTGTGCTCTCAATTATCCTTCTTGTACATTTGTGATAGAAATATTAGTAAGCTTGTTGTCCCAAAGACCTCTTTAATTATCTTCCATTTGTTGTTGTTTTGGCTGTTTTGATTGTGTGCTTTCTGCTACCTTATTTTTTAAGTAATTAATTGTATCCTCTGCTTCATCTGATCTATTGTTGAGTCCTTCTGATGTGTTTTTCAGTTGTTATTGTATTTTTTTTGTTGCTGTTGTTGTTGTTAAATTTAATGGAGTGACATTGGTTGGTTATTTCTGACTTTCTTTATGTTTCCTATCTTCAGTTTTGTTTCCAATTTCTTTGTTCAAGTTCTCACTGAGATCATTGACTAGCCCTATAACCAGTGTTTTGAAGCCTGCATCTGTTAGATTCATTTTCTTCTTGAAAATTATCTGCTTTTTAAAATGGCTATTAACAAACTTATTCATTAATCCTTGACTTATAAATTTCTGTTTAATGTTAAACCATTATGTCTTTCAAGTTGTAGATACAGTTCATTATTTCAGAAAAGTTATTTCTATCATGTCTATTAAATGTGTATCATTCATTTTTCTTTGTTTTTTAAAAATGTGACATTCATTATCATGAATACATACTATATTCACCTTAATTTTTATAGGCTTTTATTTTCCATTTTATATTTGCATTTCTTTCTGCTTTTTCTTCATATTGTTATTTCTTTAATTATTATTTTTATTTATTTCCTGAGACCCACTAGCTCTTTTTGCTTACTACTACTGATAATCTTTTCTCCCTAGCTCCCTTTGCTTTTGTTTGTTTGTTTGTTTCTCTTTTCTTTCTCTTTTGTTTTTATTCTATTTTAATTGTTTTATTACAAAGATTATAACTGTTATTTCAGAGAACTACTTTTATTTACACTGAAACATCCCCTTATTGTTTTCTTTATACTTACTACTTATCTTTGCATGATATTTAACTCTGAATAGTTACCTGCCAATAAAAGTTAGGGAAGAAATAAATTGATTAAGTTTGGTTGGTACCCATATTTAAATCAAGTTTATATTCTTCAACATACTCTCACTACATTTGTTATTTACCTTGGGTGTACATCTCTTCTTTTTATTTATTTATTTTTTCATTCAGGAGTTCAGAACGTCCTATAGAGAAATCTTTTAAGTAATATGTTTTCCAAATTTATAATTTTATTTTCAATACTTTCTGTTTCTTTTTTGTTATACCTCCAGCAGACATTTTTTATAAGGATGTTTTAAAATTTATCATAAAAAGATATATTAATGTGATTTGTGTTTTAATTCTAACACTCTTATCTGTTCTCTGAATTTTATCATTATAGGGACATTTTCTTCTTTTTCTATTACCTAATTAAAACTCTCCTTTTTATTGTTTTAATCAAATGTTTAATACATATGCTTTTCAGAACTGAGACATTTAAGTTTAAAAAATTTATTTCAGTCTGAAGTTTGAGAATATTTACCAACTTTCAATTTATTTTTCAATCTACATTTTATAATATTTAGCAAATATTCTTTCTATTTTGTAATATATGTTATGAATATGTTCTTATTTAATTGATAATAATTTTTTCTCTATCTTTCTTTTCATACCCATTTTTTCCTTCCTTCCTTCCTTCCTTCCTCCCTTCCTTCCTTCCTTCCTTCCTTCCGTCCTTCCTCCCTTCTTTTTTAAACCAAGATATAAAAAATATAGAAGAAAAATGGCTAAGGTGGTGGTGTGAGAGGTGAACCTCAAAACCAATCTGGGAAGGGACAGTTGAACAAAGTGGACTCCATAAGGGAAACCCTGAGAAACACAGCCTCAGCTGAGAGAGCTACATAATGCAAGACAACACCTGAAGGTAAGAGAAAAAGAGGCAAATTGGAGAGAAGGGGAAGGAGTAGTATGGGGATGGTGCTGCAGAACATGACCTGGGGCTTGCAGGAAAAGGGGGATTGGGAGACTCAGGTTGAAGTGGAACTGGATCCAGGGTAGGCTAGAAGCCGAGACCCAAAAGGAACAAAAGCCCCAGGAGACTGTGGACAATTTAAAATCTGTACTCAATTGGCAGCACACTGTGCCCCATCCAGATCATCATAAAATGGGGACTGCAGAGCAGGGGTGGCTAAACTGGCTGGGGCAGAGAAGGAAAAGGGCACCAGCTACAGCTTCAAGTATAGTCTGGACTGTGTATGCGGCAGAGAAGAGCTGAATGTGAATTGGCTCTTAGGGTGCTGCCTTCCAAGTCACTGGTTTTCAAAATAAAAGTGCAGCCCTAGAAGAGGAGTGGACACAGGCAGAGGAGGAGAAAAACTGAGTCATGTGCCTCCATTTTGGTGGACTGTCTTCTTTGTTCAAGGCAGGATCTGTGTCCTTATTTCAGCTGTGCCTGCATGCCTGGCACTCAGACAGCTGGGCCAGCACCCTGAAGCCCAGAAGTGTGAACTCAAAAGAGTGAATGGTCTCTGAGTGACAGTGAGGCTAAGAACACAGCCAGGAAAGCAGAGGGCCCTTCTGGATGGCTGAGGAGGATAGCACAAAGTTGAACCTTGTGCCAGCCTCCCTACCCTACTCATGGCTCTATACCAGCTGGCCCAGCACCCTGAAGCCTAGTAATCAGATTCAAACAAAAGCTGTCTCTGGGTCTGATTGACTCTAAACTTGGATCTGGAAAAGCAGAACACACCCTGGGAAAAAGGTTGAGACAGTGCACACACTGAGCCACCAGCTCCCCTGCTGACAGAGAAATTTGCTATGGTGTCTCAAGTCCACCCCAACTTGCACCCAAGCTCCACCCCTCTCCACAACTGCTCCACCTTCTATCAGCTAAGCCAGTACTCTGGAGTACAACCCCAGGATACAGGAACTGACTGCTTTCCCTAACCCTCTCCCAAAACTCGTCTCCCCTCAATTGAGCCCCAACTGCTACCTGTTATACAGTGAGAGTAAAAAGGCAAATTGCAACTACCCTGTGATGCAAACTAGGCCATCTCCAACTAACCCTGCTCCTGTGGAAACAGACAGGAGAGCCTAGGAAGACTGCAAAAAAAGGTACAGCAGCCAGCCTTTCCCAACACTGGCATGAGAGACATACCACATCACAGTCCATCTTACATTTCCAAAGATGGGGAGCATCAAGATTAAGATATTTGGGTCAAAAAGAGAGAGAGAGAGAGAGAACCCCATCTTCTAGGAAAGCTGCCAGAGGGAAAATGTACTCATTCCTAAGGGGAAAAAAATAAATAAAACACAAAACACATCAAATACAATGAACATCTCAGGTTCCAATGCCACTCAGAAAGAAAATACAAAAATCTCCAGAAAAAGAACTTACAGATTTGGAAGGATATAATCTAAGTAAAACAGAATTCAGGGCTGCAATTCTCAAGACATTCAGAGAGCCCAATAAATACTGGCAAAGTACCCAGACACAGTTAAATTACCTCAATAAAAAAAAAATTCTGATCAAAATGAATACTTTACCAACAAAATTGAGAAGTTAGAGCAAAACCAAAAGTAACTCTTTGAAATGAAAGGCATAATCAGAGAGCTGAGAAAAGAACTAACAAGCATAGGAAACAGGGCTTACCAGTTGGAGGAAGAAATTAGTGACATCGAAGATAGAAACATGAAAATTTCACAGATGCAAGAAGAAAGAGATCTGAGAGTTAACATAAATAAAAGAGCTCTACAAAGACTATCTGATTCCATTAGAAATAGCAATATTAGAGTAACAGGGGTACCAGAAGGAAGTGAGTTGGAATCTTTTCAGAGCCTTTTAAAGCAGATAGTAGAGAACTTCCTAACCCTTGGAAAGACTGGAACCCTAAATTCAAGAGGAAAACAGGAGCCCTAACTACCTAGACACTAGCAGATCTTCAAGGCACACTGTTCTGATGATGACAAAAACCAAAGAAAAGAAAGAATACTCAAGGCTGCCAGAGGGGAAAAATATATTGCTTTCAAAAAAAAATCTATCAGGCTTTCATCAGACTTCTCAGCAGAGACTCTGCAAGCCAAGGAGGGAATGGAGCCAAATTTGCATCTCCCTGATTGCTAGTGATGTTGAGCATTTTGTCACATATATGTGGGTCATTTGTAAGTCTTCATGGGAAAAGTGTCTATTTAGGTCTTCAGATCACCTTTTAATTGGATTATTTGTTTTTGTTGTTGTTGAGTTGTATGAGTTCTTTATACATTCTGTATATTAGCTCCTTATCAGAGTCATTGTTTGCAAATATTTTCTCCCATTTAGTAGGTTTCCTTTTTACTTTGTTGATGATTTCCTTTGCTGTGCAGAACTTTTTTAGTTTGATGCTTCCATTCATTTACTTTTGCTTTTAATTCCCTTCACTTTGGGATCAAGTTCATAAAGTGCTCAATGAACCCAAGGACTATAAGTTTAGTACCAATGCTTTCTTCTATGCAGTTTTTTGTTTTGGGTCATATATGGAGGTATTTAATATGCTTTGATTTAATTTTGGTATATGGTGAGAGTTCACAGTCCAAATTCATTCTTTTGCATGTGGGTTTCCAATTTTCCCAGCACCATTTTACTGAAGAGGCTTTCTTTTCTTCATTGTGTATTTTTTGCTCCTTTGTCAAAGATTATCTATTCAGATATTTATGGGTTTATCTGTGGGTTTTCAATTTGGTTTCATTGGTTTGCATGTCTATTTTTTAGCCAATACAAAGCTGTTTTAATTATTGACACTTTGAAGTATAGGCTGAAGTCAGGGAAAGTGACTTCTCTAGTCTTATTTTACTTTTTCAGAGTATTGCTGTGATGATTTGAGGTCTTTTCTGGTTCCGTATGGGTCTGATGAGTTTTTTATCTATTTTCCCAAAAAAAAGTCTGTAGGATTTTGGTGGGAATCGAATTAAATCTGTATATGGCTTTGAGTAATATGGCCATTTTAATTATGTTCATTCTTTTGATTCATGAACATAAAATATCTTTCCATTTCTTTGTATCTTCTTCAATTTCTATTAATATTGTCTCATAGTTTTCCATGTATAAGCCCTTCACATTCTTTAAGTTTAGTCCTAAGTATTTTACTCTTTTTGTTTTAATCACAAAAAGTTTTATTTTTCTCATTTCTTTTTCTGAAGTTTTGTTGTTTGTATATAAAAATGTTATGGATTTTGCTACATTAATTTTGTATAACACAACTTTACTGTATTCATTTATTATTTGTAGTAGTTTTCTGGTGGAGTCCTTAGGGTTTTCTATATAATTATGTCATCTGCAAAAAGTGACAGTTTAACTTTTTCATCCCCAGTTTGGATGCCTTTTGTATCATTCTCCTGCCTGATGGCTCTGCTAGAATTTCAGCATCATGTTGAATAGCAGTGGTGACAAAGATATTACAGTCTTGTTCCTGATTTTAGAAGAAAAGATTTCAGTTTTTCCCCATTCAGTTCAACACTCACTGAGGGTTTGTCATATATGGCCTGTATTGTGTTAAGAAGCTTTTCTTCTATACCCATTTTATTAAGTGTTTTGATCATAAATGAATGTTGTATCTTGTCAAACACTTTTTCTGCATCAATTGATCCAATTATAAGGTTTTTATCTTTCATTTTGTTTATGTGTTGTATCACATTGGTTGATTTGCATATGTTGAACCATCCTTGTTCCCTACAAATGAATCGCACTTGATTGTGATATATAATCTCTTTTATGCATTTTGTATTCTATTTGATAGTAATTTGCTTAGAATTTTTGCACTGGTGTTCATCAGAAATATTGGTCTATAGTTTTCTTTTTTTGTGATGTCCTTACCTAGCTTTGGTATTAGGGTAATGTTGGCCTCATAGAATGAGTTGAGATATAATGCCTCTTCTTCAAATTTTTGGAAACGTTTGAGAATAGGTGTTAGTTCCTCTTTGAATGCCTGATAAAACTTGTTAGTGAAACCATCTGGTCCTGGACTCTTGTTTTTGAGGAGGTTTAGAATGACTTTCAATTTCCTTACTGTTGATTGTTCTGTTTATATTATCCATGTGCTCTAGATTCAGTCTAGGTAAAATATATGTTTCTAGAAACTGGTCTGTTTCTTCTAGATTGCAAAATTTGGTGGTATATAGGCATTCACAGTATTCTTGTAATTCTGTGGTACCAGTTGTAATTTCTCTTCTTCCATTTCTAATTTAAAATTGTGGGGCAGGGTTTGTTGGAAAAGGCATGGGTCTGTTTGTGTTTCAGGGTAATGGTAGCTTCCTGAAGCAGCTCACTGAATGCAAGCTCTGAGTGGAGCTGGCAGGGCAAGTGTTAGGAGAGAGCAAGGGGGAAGCAGCCACATTTTATATCTAAGGCCATGCATTACTCCGGTTGGGACCTCATCTCACTAAGGGCCACTTTATGCTTCAACCACCAGTGTGTTCCTGCTGTGGGCGCTTCAGCCACCAGAATGTCACTTTCTGTTCCAGTCACTGATCTTATGCTCTGCAGGCCCCCAGCTCCAGCCACATGACCCACGAACTGGCAGCCAGAGCCTCACTCTTGTCACCCATGCCAATCTCTGGATGCTGCTGGTTCTTCTCTCTGACCTCCTACCCCATGCTATGTCCACTCTCGCCATGCTATGGCCGCTCCTCTCGCACTCCTGCCAAGGCATCTTGCCATAACCAGCTGCACTCCTGCCTTCTACCCTATTTTCTAGCTGCCTGTGCCTCCACCTTTGTCTCTTCTATGCTGCCAACCCACCCAAAGTCATTCTGCACCTCTACCCATGCTCCCACACTCCCACCTCAGTCAGTTCCTCCTCTGCTGGCCTCTGGGTCAGTTTCTGGGTTGGTCACAAGGTAGGTCTCTGGGTCAGCCTCCAAGTCATGCTCCATGGTGTCTCTCCACATGGCTCCCTTTCTTTCTCTCTCACTTGCCTCCCTTTTTCCAAATGTAGGTATTTTCTTGTAATGAGTAGGTCCCTCAGCTGAGACTCTGTGTTGCTTAGGGATCCTCTGGGTGGATTTTAGTTTTTTAAATTTATTGTTCTATCAAGAAGAGGTTTCAATGCCACCATCTTGATGCAAAATTTTAAAAGAGAAAAATTTTCAGCCAGAAAAATTAAGTTTTAGATATGAAGAAGTATTAAAGACCTTTTCACGTACACAGAAGTTGAGGACATTCTCCAATATATGACTGAAAGAGGCTATTTGACATGAATAAAGAAATAAAAATAAATGCAGAAAAGTTGGAACAACAAAAAAATGAAAAGGAAGACATGGATACAGAAAATCCTCATATACCAATCATCACCCGAAATGCAAATTGATTGAATTCACCAATAAAGGGGCACAGAATAGCAGATTGGATTTAAAAATAAAATCTAACCATATGCTGTCCACAAGAGACACACTTCAGCCAAAAGACAAACAGACTCAAAGTAAAAAAAAAAAAAAAGTGAAAAAAAATACTTCAAGCAAATGCCATTCAGAGAAAAACAGGAGTTGTCATACTGATTTCTGATGAAATAGACATCAGGTTGAAAAAAGGAATAAGAGATAAAAATGGACATTTTATAATAATGAAAGGGACAACACATCAAGAAAACATTACACTCATTAATATATGTGACTCTAATCAGGAAGCACCAAAATTTCCAAAGAAATTACTAACAGATGTAATAGGAGAATTTGACAAAAACACAATTATAGTGGGGACCTCAACACACCCTTGACAACCTTGGACAGATCATCCAAGCAGAAAATAGTTAAGGAAATAGCAGTCTTTAATGAAACATCACAGCCACTAAACATAATTGCCATTTATAGGACACTCCATCCTGCAACACAAGACTATACGTTTTTTTCTAGTGCACATGGAACATTTTCAAGAATAGACCATATTCTGGGACACAAACCCAGCCTCAGCAAATTCAATAATATTCAAATCATATCAAGTGTATTCTCAGACCACAAAGCTTTGAAACTAGAGATCAACTATAAAAGGAATGCAGGAAAATTACATACATGTGGAGATTGAACAACATGCTATTAAAAATGACTGGATCAAAGATGAAATAAAACAACAGAATAAAAAATTTGCAGAATCAAATGACAATGAAAACATAACATACAAAGATTACTGGGACACAGCAAAAGCAGTAATAAGAGGGAAATTTATATCTTTACAGGCCTGACTCAAGAAATAAGAAAAATTACAAGTAAACATCCTAACATTCCATCTTAAAGAACTAGAAAAAGAACAAAAGAACCCCAAAGCCAACAGAAGGAAAGAACTAATAAAAATTAAAGTCGAATTTAATGATATTGAGAACAGATAAACAACTGATAAAATTAATGCAAAAAGGAGCTGGTTCTTTGAAAAAAATTGATAAAATTGACACACCACTAGCTAGCTTCACCAAAGGACAAAGAAAAAATTACATATATCCAAAATTAGAAATGACAGGGGAGAAATTGTAAGTGATACTACAGAAATACAAACAATCATAAGAAATTATTATGAAAGACTTTATGCCACCAAATTTGACAATCTAGAAGAAATGGACAAATTTCTAGAACCATAGTTTACATAGACTGAACCAAGAAGACCTGGACGACCTAAATAGACCAATCAACTGTACAGAACTTGAAGCAACTATCCAAAACTTCACCAAAGGCAAAAGTCCTGGACCTAATGATTGTACCAATGAGTTTTATCAAGCATTCAAAGAAGAACTAATGCCCATTCTCCTCAGACTACTCCAAAATTTAAAAAGAAAGCAATATTCACCAACTCATTCTAGGAGGCTAACATTTTCTTATTAGAAAAACCTGGGAAGGACAATACCCACACACACCCAAAAAAAGAGAGAGAATTATAGACCAATTTCTCTGATGAAAACTCATGCAAAACTTCTAAACAAAATATTAGCAAATAGAAAAAAAACAGTGCATTAAAAAGATTATTCATCGTAATCAAGTGCGATTCATTCCAGGGGCAAAAGGGTGGTTCAACATATATAAATCAATCAATGTAATACAGCACATAAACAAAACAAAAGATAAAAATTATATGATTACCTCATTTGATGCAGAAAAAGCATTTGACAAGATACAACACCCATTTATGCTAAAAACACTGAATAAAGTGAAAATTGAGGGAAAGTACCTCAACATAATAAAGGCCTTGTATGACAACACCTCAGTAAATATTATACTGAACTGAGAAAAGCTAAAACTTATTCTTCTAAAATTAGGAACAAGACAGGGGTGCCCCCTGTCACCGCTGCTATTCAATATAGTACTGTAAGTTCTAGCCAGAGCAATCAGACAAGAAAAAAAATAAAAGGTATTCTAATTGGGAGAGAAGTCAAATTGTCACTCTTTTCAGATGGCATGATCCTTTATATAGAAAACTCTAAAGACTCTATTAGAAATCTATTAAAACAATATACAAATAGAGTAAAATAACAGAATACAAAATTAATATGCAAAATGTTAACTACATTTTTTTATGCCAACAATAAAACTTCAGAAACAGAGATGAGAAAATTCATGCCTATTGTCATTGCAAACAAAAAAATTAAATATCTATAAATAAATCTCACAAAGAACATGAAAGACTTATACACTGACAACTGTAAGACATTTTTAAAAGAAATTAAAGAAGACACAAAGAAATGGAAAGATAGTCTGTGTTCATGATTGGAAGAATCAACATAGTTTAAATGACCATGTTACCCAAAACAATACACAGATTTAATGCTATTTTCATCAAAATTCCACAGACATTGTTTCTAAAAATAATTTTTTTTTAATCATCAAATTTGTATGGAACCACAAAAGACCCAAAATCACCAAAGCTATCCTAAGAAAGAATAAATCTGGGGGAAAATTACTGCCCGACTTTAATTTATACTACAAAGCCTCAGCAATACCAAACAGCTTGGTATTGGCAGAAAAACAGATACACAGACTAATGGAACAGAATTGAAAACCCAGAAATAAACCCACAAATATATGGACGGATTATTTTCAACAAAGGAGCAAAACATATACAGTGGGGTGGGGGGGGGAATAAAGCTTCTTCAGTAAATGGTGCTGGGATAATTGAAAAATCACATGCAAAAGACTGAATGGGAGCTGCAACCTCTCACTATATACCAAAATTAACTCAAAATAAATTAAAGACCTCTAGATAAGACCTGAAATTATAAAACACATAGAAAAAAACATTGGTACTAAACTTATAGATCTGGGGTTCAGGGAGAACTTTATGAACCTGATCCCAAAGGCAAGGGAAGTAAAAACAAACAAAAAAAATGAATGGGACTTTTTTTTAAACTAAAAAGTTTCTGCACAGCAAAGTAAACTATCAACAAAGCAAAGAGACAACCAACCAATTGGGAGAAAGTTTTTCAAACAATGCCTCTGTTAAGGGGCTAATATCAAATATATATAAAGAATTTATACAACTCAACAACAAAGAAACAAGCAATCCAATTAAAAAATGGGCAGAAGACTTAAACAGACACTTTTCTCATGAAGACATACAAATGACCAACAGATATATGAAAAATACTCAACATCACTTGCAATCAAGAAGATGCAAATTAAAACCACAATAAGATGCCACCTCCAACCTTTTAGAAATGGCTGTAATCAACAAGACAAGGAATAACAAGTGATGGAGAGGCTGTGGAGGAAAAGGAACCCTCATACACTGCTGGTGGAAAGGCAAATTGGTACAAGCACTATGGAAGGCTGTATGGAGATACCTTAAAAATTAGGAATAGAATTGTCATATGACCCAGCAATCACTCTTCTGGGCATCTACCCCAAAACTTTGAAAACCTTAATTTGCAAAGATATATGTACCCCAGTGTTCATCGCAGCACTGTTCCTGATGGCCAAGTGTAGATAAAACCAAAGTGTCCTTTGATAGATGACTGGATAAAGAAGTTATGGTACATTTACACAATGGAATACTACTCAGCGATAAGAAAAGATGAAATACAGCAATTTGTGACAACATGAATGGACCTTGAAATTATCTTATTATTAAGTGAAATAAGTCAAACTGAAATAATCAAGAAACATATGACATCACATATAGATGGAATATAAAATTGGAAGTAACAAAGAAACAAAAACTCTTGAACACAGTCAATAGTTTGGTAGCTACCTGAGGGTAAAGGGGAAGGTGGGTGGGAGAATGAGGGGAGAAGTTGTGAGGGCGCATTAAACATATGATGATGGAAGGAAAGCTGATTCTGGGTGGTGAGCACATAATGCAATGCACAGATGATGTAATGTAGGGTTGTACACCTGGAAACTAGGTAATTGTTACCATCCAATGTTCCCCCAATAAATTTAGCAATAAAAAAAGAAATATAAGAAAAATGTGTTATTCTTTTAAAAATAGAAGTCCATATTTTAAAAACGACTTAGTTGATAGATCTTAAATTTACTTTTTCTTAATGTTATTACACTAAAAAGATCAAAAATGATTTACAAGGTATTATTTCATATTTTATCTTTTCACTAAATTGCAAATACACATATGTAAAATATTGTTTCTTCCTCAATAGTCACTTCTGGTTTATATTCTATCTTATAATACTGGTGCACTTAACAATTGATAATCTCTCACTTTCTTGACTTTTCCTCTCTTGTCTTACTTACTAATCTCTCATTCTGGTGGTCACTAGTGGCTCTTAACAATATGTAAAATCAAGCTGATGATTAGAACATCAACTCTTCTATGAATTTTTTTATTTTTCTCTCTCACTACTTAGAAAGAATCAACCATTCTCTCCACTGTTCACTGACTGTACCCACTACATGCTTCTGCCATAACACCCCTAGTCCCTTGATACACAGAAACTTTTATACATCTTTCTCTTTCAACTGTAAGAACACCTTAAAGACAAAAGAAAGCTTTATAGTGTGCCTATTTTTACAAATAATATATCCATTAAGAATTTTTATAGACAAACCAGAGGCACTATTTTATTTTAAAATATCTATTTTTTTTATTGTTTTGAGAGAAGGTGAAAGAGAGAGAGAGAAGGGAGTAGGACCCAGAGAAGTCTCCATTGTTGCACATTATTAGTGGTGACATAGTTTTATTCTACACAGGTGGGTGTTGGGTTGTGAGGGCAGGGAACGATCTGGGGGCCTCCTCATAAGAGGTGAGAACCTTCACCATCATCCTACTGCTTACCATTGTGCCACAGTTCAGCATATGGGTGCACTCGCCGAGGCAAGGATTCAATTTCTGGACCTTGTGGTTGCAAGGCAAGCACTCAACCTGCTGAGTTATTCCTGCATTCCCTCACAGGTACTATTTTAATGGGACAGAAAACATTGGTACTGTCTTGTTTCAAACGTTACATATGGTCAGTATGCTGGCACCTTGAATTCAGCCCAGTAAGAATAGGCTGGCCATACATACCATTTGAAATGAAACAGTACTATTGTTTTCTGTCCCATTTAAAATGATACATCTGGTCAACCTAATTTTTTGTTTGCAGATTTTTTTATTTTTTTTATTTATTGGGGTGACATTGGTTGGTAAAAATGTCATAGCTTCCAGGTGTACAATTCTACATTATATCATCTATGTATTGTACTATGTGCTTACCATCCAAAATCAGTTCTCTTTCATCACCATATATTTTTTAAATGCCCCCTCCCTACTCCCTTGCCCCCCCAGTCCTTTTCCTCAGGTAACCACTAAACTATTGACTGTGTCCATGAGTCTTTGTTTCTTTGTTACTTTTAATTTTATATTCCACCTATAAGTGAAGTCATACAATTCTTGATTTTTTTCAGTATGACTTATCTTGCTTAATATGATGATCAACTCAGCAATCCCTCTTCTGGGTATCTACCCAAAAAACTTGAAGATTTTAGTTCACAAAGATATGTGTACCCCAATGTTCATCACAGCACTGTTTGTGGTGTCCAAGTTGTAGACACAACCAAAATGTTCTTTGATAGATGACTGAATAAAAAAGTTGTGGTACCTTTACAGTGAATAGAAAAGATGAAATACAGCTATTTATGACAACATGGATGAACTTAATTTTTTATAAAGCATAAATTTACATATAAAAACTATGTGCTACACACTTTTAAAGAAAGAACCAGCCTACTACATGTGTAAAACCATAGCCCTAGAGATTCTTCTAAGATATTAAAACAGCTTTCCTCTAATTATTTATAATAAATATTAATAACCTTATTATATCAACCATCACCTTTGCTATCATTTCTAGCTAAAATTTTATTAACTTTTTTACTATGTGTCAGTCACCATGCTAAGTGTTACCTGTATTATCTAATTTAATTCTCATATTAGCCTTATAAGGTATGTTCTATAAAAATATAATAACTCTCTGAAGAACAGAGGGCTTTAATAACTTAGCTCAGGGAAGCTGGGATGGCTTAGCGAGTTAAGCACTCGCTTTGTAGCCATGGGATCCAGTTCCAGCCCCAGTCTGTCCAGACCCATATGCTGAACTGGGGTATGCTTTTCATGTGGGAGGCCTCCAGTTTGGTCCCCAGCTCATGGGGGTGTGCTTCCCATGTGAGAGGCCCCTGGCCCAGTTTCCAACCTGTGCAGCCTCTACCCACCTGTGTAGAGTGATACTATGTCAAGGACTGATGACATACAACTAAGGAGACTGCTCTGGGTTCTCCCCCTTCTCTCTGTCTCTGCCTCTCTCTGTCAAAAATAGTAAAACAAATCTTAAAAAAGTAAAATAAAATAACTTAGCTGAGTCAGCTTTTAGTTGTCTGACTCTAGAGCCTAAACTTCTAATCACTACATCATGCTGTCTTTTAAAAATTAAAATAACAACAGGATACTTCACATTTTTCAAAGAATACTCACATTTACTTAGACTAAGTATTCTGTTTTTAAAATATAAACTTTGAAGAGACCAAATGCATTTTATAGCACTTTAGAACTAATTAATTAATTAAAATAATTATTTCTTAGACACCAGCTATATTCCAGGCACTGTGCATAGGGGAGGGGGAAACATGAATAATCCTACTCATGTATCACTCACAGTCACAGAAATATGTTAGTTTGAGGTTGACATCTCTAGGACAATGAATGGAGAGCGGCAGACAGAACTAACATTTAAAAATGTGTTTTGTCACATACATCAATCTATTTAAACTTCATTACTAGCCTATGAAATAAATGTGATGATATACATTTAACAAATGTGACTACCAATACTCAAAGAAGTATGTAAATATCCATTGTCATATAATTATTAAGAAATAAACAATATTAAAATAATAATTTAATTGAGTTCAAAAGTTACACTCTATTTATTATGTTCCAGTCACTCTCCTAAGGGCTAGAAAAACATTTTAAATGTATACAGCATTCTTTTGTACTTCCTCCCTCCCTCGATTCCTCCCTCTTTCCTTCTTTCCTTCTTTACTTTTCTCCTTCCTTTCTTCCTGCCTTCTTGCCTTTCTGCCTTCCTGCCTTCCTGTCTTCTGCTTTCTGCCCTCTGCCTTCCTGCCTTTTGCCTTCCTTTCTTCCTTTCTTCTTGCCTTCCTGCCTTTCTGCCTTCTGCCTTCCTGCCTTCCTTCTTTTTCCTTCCTCCGTTTTTACTTTTTTTCAACAAAGATATATAGCAGTAAATAACAAAAGAGATTATCTCTGCCTGTAAAAGTGAAAGAATGCTTCTTGACAGAGTGATAAAATGAGCTGTTTGGAAGAAAAAATAAATAGCTCCTTATTAGATAGAGGAGCTGGAAATGGCACCGCAAGCAACTAGCACGTTGTGGTATATGGCATGGGTAGGGAGCTCTAAAGGAAATGGTAAAATTTCTAAGAAAAATGGTCATAAGCAATCAGATTGGTAATGGTTTAGGTCAAATTGCAAAGGCCTTGAAAGTCATGGTAAAGAGAATAATTAAGAATTTTTTTTTTTTTTTTTTTTAGTCAGGAGCCTTGGGAAAGACTTGCTGACAAGTGAGTCTTTATTGGTTCCTCATAACAGTCCAGGTACCCAAAACTAAATTATTGAAATCATCTGCAATTAAAACAAATGAGTTTCCAAACCAGAAATCAAACAAGTGTTAATTATGTTAACTATAGAAGAGAGATTATGTTTATGCAGAATCACCATTGAATTTTATAAATGTTCAAAAAATATTGTTACTATAATTACTAATAGTATAAACAGTTGCACAGGATAATGTTTTCATGAATTGTCAGTAAATAAACAACTCTTAGTGAAGCAACCAAAAATCTTATGCTATCATGACTAAATGCTTCCAACTCATTAATAATTAAAATGGCTTGGCAGCCAACAGATATATTTACATATGGTCAACCTCACTAGTTATTAGGGAAATGCAAATTAAATCCACAATGAGATACTACCTCACATCTGTTAGGAAGCTATCATCAACATGACAAGTAATAACAAGTATTCGAGAAGCTGTAGAGAAAAAGGAATTATCACACCCTGCTGGTAGGAATGCAAACTGGTATAACCACAATGGAGGACAGTATGGACATTCCTCATAAAATGAAGAATAGAATTACCATACAACACAGCAATTTTTCTGCTTGGCATCTACAAAAAAACAAACAAACAGAAAAACCAACAACTTAAAAACTGTAGTCCGTGAAAATATACAAGTATGTACCTCACATACATTGCAGCACTATTCACAGTGGCCAAATCATGGAAACAGCCAAAGTGTCCTTTGTTAGATGACTGGATAAAGAAGTTGTGGTACATTTACACAATGGAATATTACTAGGCAATAAGAAAAGGTAAAATATGACCATTTATGAAAACAAGGGTGGACCTTGAGATCATCATGCAAAGTGAAATAAGCCAGACAGAAAAAAACAAGAACCCTATGATTTCTCTCATATTAGAACATAAAACTGAAAGCAAAAAGAAACAAAACATTTGGATACAGTCAATAGTTTAGTAGTTACCTTAGGATAAGTGGGGAGGTTTGAGGAAAGTAGGATAGTGGAGGAGTGGAAAGAGAACTGACTCTGGATGGTGAACACATAATGTAACACATAGACGATGTATTGTAGAATTGTACACCAGGAAGCTATGTAATTTTTACTAATCAATGTCACCCTAATACATTTAACAATAAAAAGTAGATAGAGATATATCAGATGATAGAGATGATAGATAGATAGATAGATAGATAGATAGATAGATAGATAGATAGATAGATAGATAGATAGATAGATAGAACATTTTGGGAAATATGGTGGACTTCAAGAAATCTGGTTTATGCCACTCATCCAGGCTAAAATTTCTTGTCACCAGTAGATTTTCCTAACTTGATTATAATTGCACTACTTCGGATGGCATGTGAAAATGTCTAAAATTGCCACTCTTTTTATCATTGACTTATTCTTGGCTCTTTACAAGTATGTGGATTTTCAAAGAGCTAGAATAAAAATTTTATTGGTTATATGTGACAGTCTTATATAAATACATCTTCTTTGGTGAATGAAATACAGTTCTTGTTTTTTGCTTTTCTTCTTTTACTTAGCAACCTTGGTTGTGTGAGTGCTGGCTTTGTTTTCCAGGCTCATGAAATTTCTAAGTATCCAAGAACGGAATTCAGGTGATGAGCAAATGTCCCCAAATTGCATGTAAAGTAGTATACATTTTTCCAGGGAAACAGTCCACAGTTTTCATCAGCTATTCAAAGATATCTTGACCCTTCCCACTCCCCAAAATTTAACCAAAATTTTTTTGGTTAAAAAATTTAAGAACCATTAGCATAGAAAACGAGTGTCTATAACTAGCTATTTTCCTGTTTCAAACACAGGATTGTACCCAACCATGCATCTTCAATGCCTTGTGTAAAAAATGATTCTTAACTTAAATGGTTTTTGAAGGAATATGTGCTCAACTAAATAATTATAAGCCTCTTTTTTTTTTCTAGGTGTGGAACAGAAGCTCTTAAACACCCAAGGGACTACCTCTGATAGAAGGGGTTGCTCTAAAGATGATAAAATTGGTGTGGGACAATATTTATATGCAAAAAAGAATAAATATGTTTGGAAATGTGATAGATACTGTCTATCTTACTTCTTTGTAGAGGTTAAAAAAAAGAAGTAATAGTTTTAGGTAACTTATTAATGAGTTTTACAACAGAGGCAAGGTATTAGCTAACCAAAATATCACTGCTTTTGTCCCTGAAAAATGATCTGCCACACTTCTTTTTTGCATTGTCCTTATTAACATCTGTTTATAGTTGCCTGAGCTCTGCTACTCTGAATTCTGGGACTAAAAGCTTTCTGTTAACTTTATTTTGTTCTGAGCATGTCTAAATATTTTTGTTACAAATTTCTGCAATTCACTTTATCTTTGTACAATGCTGATACACATTTGAAAGGCATTTTTATTGGAAGTCTCAGTATGATAGACTCAAATATTATGAGAATTCTCCTCAATTCTATTATGTCTTTTGAATGACTATGCATATACAAGCTGTGGGTTTACTAAATTGAGAGTTATTACTTTTACTAACATTTACGATAAATTCCCAATTCCTAACTATTGCTATTTACTTGCAGAGAACCCTTATCTTTAATGCACTGATCTAAAATTTATATATAATATTAGATATTTTAGAATTATATTTCATCTTGGTTCAGCATGTTAGAAAAAGTTTTTCTTGCTTCCTAATGATTTTCACAACTAACAAACCAATAATAGGTTAGCACTACTGCAGGCAATCCCTTATTTTGAAACTGGTAATAAAAAGGAAAGAATGAGTATGCAGCCTTTTTCACTGAAAATAGAATTATTTTGGTTGACAAAAGTTGTTTTTCTTTAAGATTTATTTTATTATTTTTGACAGAAAGAAGGACAAAGACAGAGAGACAGAGGAAAGCGGGAGGGCCCAGAGCAGTCTTCATAGTTGTACATCGTCAGTTTTCAACATGGTTTTGTTCCACACAAGTGGACAGGGGGTCATGCAGGGTGGGAACTGGGCTGGGTGCTTCCCACATGGGAGGCAGGACCCTGTGAGTTAGGGTCTGAACCAGGAGCCTCCCACATGGGAAGCTTGCCCCAGTGAAAACGGAAATGGGATCACACTTCAGTTCAACATATGGGTTTACACAGACTAGGGCCAGGATTCAATCTTCGGACCCTGCGGCTGCAAGGCTGAGCCATGCTAGCATCCCCAAAGTTGGGGTTTTTTTAGTAGAATTGACGGGTCAGGCCCGTCATTCATGAACAGCCTGAAAGGGGGAGTGAGGATTAAAAGACAGACAAACACAAAGATGGGATTGGGGGGTCTGCAAAATACGACTGCAGCCCCGAGTTTATTGAGCATCAGATTTATATAGGGTTCTAACAAAGAAGCTTAACCTTGAAACAATGTAATCTAAAGAAAACAATATATGTCAGTTTCTTAGGGAGTTACAGAGAAGTATATTTACAAACTAATCTTTACAAGTTAACCTTTACCAGACTTCTTGGCACTAAGCAATAGCTGTCCAAGATGTTTTCTTACCTTGCTAGATTGAACTGCCTGAGGAAAAACATGTTACCTGCAAAACCGCTCAACCCGCTTGCAAGGAAACTGAGAGAGAAGAAACAATACCTTGTATTTTTCCACTGTGCTCAGTCAGATCCCTGTCAAACGGTTGTGGGTGCCTTTGCACCTCCAACCTCCCCAGTTCCAGACCCTGACAGTCTCCCACATAGAATAATACCAAGTAATAATTCTACCCATAAGAAAATTAGAAAATTAGAAAAATCAACACTATGTAACCCTCAATACAATAATTAATTCAGACAAGGATCATCAGTAGATGCTAAAATCATTGTCAGAAAGGCAGTTGAAGAGCATAAGTAATTCACACTCTGCCAAAGTATCAGTTAACAGGTTATTTCCCACTTACAATGAGGAAAAATATACATTTACAGTAGAAATATCTGGCTTCCTCCACCCAAATCAGTGATCAAATGTGGGACAAATCTGATATTATATGTGTAAACCAAAATTAATTTCAAACTGTTGAAAAAATTAAAAAGCATAACTGCAGCCCAGGAAACACAAATTTAGGTAGCAACTTAGATTGTGTTCCACAGAGAAGGGGAGGTTACCTTTAATTGCAGAAATTTTCACTCAGATTCTCAATTAGGTCTGTTTTATGAAAATAAGGCATCGAATTATACAGTTCTCACTGGACAGAGAAGATCTCTCTCTGTGGGCAGAGAGCCAAAACCAGGATTTCCCTGCAGTGGTTGACTCAGACAATGTAAACAGGCAGGCATAGTGTAAGAAGCCAAGTTTAATCTAAGATTCTTGGCACGCAGAGTATGTGAAAAGCACCTGTCAGTAAATTGCCCCTGGACTCCTATAATATGTAAAATTAGTGCATTCAGTTGACCATGTGGAGTCCATCTCAGCAGATAAATTTCTTCTTAGATTCCACATGTGCCTCCTGATGTGAAGTATTTTGAAATGCAAATCATCTATGAAACACTCTCTCAAAAATGCTTGACCAGAACCTAATCAATGCTTTAAACATAACTTAGAATTCCATAAATTAAAAATAAGAAAGAAGTTAAGTAATAGCACAATAAAATATTCAGATGATCCAAAATGTAACACAGTCTACAAAAAAATGAGTCTAATTTGGTCATTCATAGGCTTACAAAATAGGTAACAGGACTATTGTTGTGAATTTTAAAAAAAAACCAAAAAACTAAAGAGACAAAATATCCAAAAGTACAATATGAACAATACGAAACTTCATTGATCCTGGATTTCCCTTAAGATATAAAATACATTTTAGAAGCAACTGGGAGAAATTTGAATATAAACAACTATTTAGATGATACTATAAAATATCTGTTAGTTTCTTAGGGATGATAATAACATAGTATCACTATAGGTAGAAATGTTCTTATTTTTAGGAGATACATACTGAATCATTGTGATATCTTTCACTGATTTTCACATAGGTCATTTAAATATATATATATATAGCCACATTTATAGCTATATTAAGCAAATGTTGCAAAATTTAACAATTATTAAACTTAGATGTTGGGCATATGAATATCCATTGTCCACTTAAGTATTTTAGCATTGTATAATATTTATACAATACTAATTTTGAAAGAAAATAATGACATATGTTTTTGTATGTGTAGTTTTATTTGTGTATACGTATGTAATTTAATCTCTAGAAATTGAATAAACATCCCCTGTCTATACAATGCCACTTAATAGAGAGTTGAAGGGACCCCACATCAACTTATGAAGCATGTCAGTTCTTTTTGGATGAAAGTGTTCTCCCTTCCTTCTAAATCTGCAATGTATGCACAGAATTTATGTGGTGTCAGCACAGTGATGGATGTTCCTAACACTACGAAAGAATTATAGACATATGCTTCAATCTTAACAGTATAGACTAACATGAAATAAAAAGGAAGAGAGCATAATGGTAAAACCTGGGATGAAAGTAGAGATTAAAAATCTAAAAGCAGGGACAGAATTGTCAAAGTGTATAAACAGTGAATTAAAAGAATGGTGAGCATAAGGAGGCAGGATGTATGGATGCCATGTGGCATAAGAATGTGCCATATGGTGCTGAAAGGTGGCAAAAAAGGCACATACCCTGAAGAGATGTTGAAGGTGAAAATCACATTGATGAGGACCAGAAAGAGGTCATCACAGCATAAGTGAGTGGCATTACTATCACAAGGTGATGGGAAGCCTAGAAACAATTCAAAGCTAGCAGGATGGTAAAAATAAAGAAATCAACTTGAGCTGGTAAATAGAGGATTTTGCGGTCAAGAAAAATCAAGTGATTTGAAGCCAATTCAGCTTAGAAGAGTGAAAGTAGTATGAGATTTGGAATCAGATAAATCTAATTTTAAACTCTAGCTTTGCTATTTACTACCTGTGTGACCTTGGACATATCACTTGGGTTCTCAATGTTATCTCTTAAAACTCATAAGTCAGAATTTTTAATAAAGATAATGGGTGAAAATGAACTTTTAATTTTGTTTACAGAATTAATCAGATATAATTTAATAGCTATTTCAATTTGATTGTGTACATCATGATCACATAAACTTAAAAGCACTTTAGAGAGGATTGTAACCTATTAGGAGTTTTGATATTATTAGCCCTCTCTGATCAGGGGAGAAGTCATGGTTTAGTGGAGTAGAGGACAATCATAAAAAAAAAAATAACTCAACATTGGGTGAAGTCCCTTGAAATGACTTCATCCATCTTTCATAGTGATTCAACAAATATTTAAGGACACACTATATTCACCAGGCATTATGATAGGCAGTGGGCTTTTACTGAATAGACAGAAGACTGTTCTCCAGGAATTTATAACATGTAAGTCTCTGCTTTATCTACTTATACATTTCTTCAACAAACATTTGTTGAGCGTTTTTCAGGTACTTTCATTGGGAACCTCTTATGCACAACATTTCTAGAAGTAGGAATGAGGTTTTTATTCCCCACACACGTTTTGCTTTTGAAAAAACCTAGGCCAAGGAAGTACTAGAAATTGTGCTGCATAAAAGATATGAAGATGAATTATGTTAACACCATTTGAAGAGCTTGCAATCTGGTAATTAGGGAAGGTTACACAAAAATGACAAGTGCAGAGTAAAATGTGATATTCCAGAAGAGTCACAAACAAAGTTGAAGGAAAGGAGAGATCACATAAACCATTTAACTTGCTTGTGGGAAAGAAGCAATAGAAAAACATTGATTAGGGGAAGCCGGATGCTTAGTGGGTTAAGCGTTCACTTCACAGCCCTGGGGACTGAGGATTGAATCCCGGCCCCAGCCTGTGTGGACCCATATGCTGAACTGGGGAGTACCTCCAGTTCATTTCTCACCAGGGTGAGACTCCGGCCTAGTTCCTGTGCTGTGCAGCCCTGCACCCACCTGTGGAATGAAACTATGTGGGAAAACCAATGATGTGCAACTATGGAGACTGTTTTGGGCCCTCTCCCTTCTCTGTGTCTCTGTATCTCTCTCTCTCTCTCTCTCTCTCTCTCTCTCTCTCTCTCTCTCTCTCTCTCTCTCTCTCTCTCTCATCAAAAACAATGAAAATAAATCTTTAAAAAAGAAAAACTTTGCTTTTTAAAAAGTGGCATTTGAGGTCTTAATGACTGGATAAAATGGCAAGGAATTATGATGGTATATTAGTTTCTCATTGTTGCTAAAGCAAATTACCACAAACTGAGTAGCTTAAAACATGAAAATGTATTATCTCACAGTTCAGGACAACAGAAGTGTTAAGTTGCCAGAGGTTTGCTTCTTTCCGGAGGTTTTGAGGGAGACGCTGTTCATACCTCCCAGCTTCTGGTAACTGTTGGTAATCATTAGTTGCCCTTGGCTCATAACCACATAATTCCAATTTCTGCCTTTACCTTCACGTAGCATTCTTCTCAGTTTACCTCTGGGTGCCTTTTCTTATTCTTATAAGGTCAATTATTAGATTTAGGACCTACATTAAATCTAGTATAATTTTACCTTGAGATTTCCAATGAATTACATCTGCAAAAACACTATTTGCAAACAAGGTCACAATCTAAGTCTTTTGAATGAACATTAGTTTTCTGAGGGACATTATCTAGCCCAATATAGATCCGCAAAAACACTATTTGCAAACAAGGTCACAATATAAGTCTTTTGAATGAACATTAGTTTTATGAAGGACATTATCTAGCCCAATATAGATGGAGAGGAAGGTCTTCTAGGTGAAGAGAAAAACCACAATCAAATGTACTTTAGTGCTGCATTCACAGGGAAAAGAGTCATCTGGAACACACACAAAAGGTGGAAAAAGAGTGAGTGATATGGCCTAGAGCAGGGGTGTCCAACCTTTTGGCTTTTCTGGACCACATTGGAAGAAGTGTCAACACTAATGATAGCTGATGAGCTAAAAAAAAAAAAAATTGCAAAAATATCTCATAATGTTTTTAAAAAGTTTACAAGTGTGTGTTGGGCTGCATTTAAAGTCATCCTGGGCTGCATGCAGCCCACAGGCCCCCATTGGACAAGTTTGGCCTAAAGAAACTCTTTTTTGTTCTCTAATACAAAAAATCTAGTGTCACATTTTATGTGACCTCTTATCTGAAAATTATTTTATGTCTTCCAGGAGAGTTAGTTGCTTCTTTCTTTGTGTCCCCATCATATGTTGATCTCAGATCTGTTATAGCATTCATCACATTGTATTGTAATTTTATGTTCACATATCTAGTATTACTAGACTGTCTGTGGGTGCAATTGTGTTATTTGGCTTTGTATTCCCAAGGCCTATCACATTGTTGGACATACTCATATAATAACCAGTGCATACTTGTGGAAGGATGAAAGAAGATGCAAGGAAGGAACAAAAGAAGGAGGAGTGAAATGGATGGGTGAATGATTGAATGGGTAAATAATTAAGTTTGTGATGGAATGCAGGGAATCCCAAATGCCAGTTTTACAGTTCTGTACTTTATTGTGTGCATATTGGGCACTTAACACAATTCTAAATAGAGAAATAATGAATTACAACTATGCTTGAAAATGAAATTGGAAAGCTGGGCTAACTCAGCAGATTGAGTGCTCACTTTGCAGCCAGCCCCAGGGTCTGATTATTGAATCCCAGCCCCGGCCCATGCAGACCCACATGCTAAACTGGGGTGTGCTCCAGTTCAGTTCTTGCCAGGCCCCTTGCAGAAGGCCCCTGGCCTGGCTCCTGCCCTGTGAAGTGCCATGCCCACCTGTGGAATAAAAGTATATCGAAAACTAAAAATGTGCAACTATGGAGACTGCTCTGGGCCCTCCCACTTCTCTCTGTCTCTCTGTCAAAAAAAAAACCACACACAATAAAAATAAAATTTTTAAATGAAAAGTCTGATAATGGTATTTAATATGGATTGAAAAGTAAAGAAAAACCTCAAGAGAAAGGTTAAGTTCAGAGGTCATTAGGATAGAACAAAGATAGACATTGAGCACCTGAAAGAGCCCTTGGGCACTGGGATGGAAAGAAAAAATTGAAATTTGGTCACTGGGATGGAACAAAAAAATTAAAAGTAAAATTAAAAAGCGGAAAGGTAACAAACTGGACTGCTATAGTTTTATTAATCTAAAAGAGATAGAATAAAAATACTTAAATTTTGTGTATGCATGATGAATTCAACTAGAGGCAATTTTAAAAGTTTAGGTAAAATATTCCAGAATTCAAAATTTACTATTCAATTAGATAGTGTGGTATAATTTTGAAGGGAACAAATTTTAAATTGTTATTGTGGGTCATTTAAAGAAAGAAAAAACTTACAACATGAGTTAAGTTTACTTACAGAAAAAATGGAAAAAGAGAAGAGGAACGGCTTAAGGAGATAACTTTAATATAACCAATACTTAGGATAATTGAGAAGAAAAAAGAACCTCCAAAAGAATTAAAAGCAGTGAGGGAGTTCTGTGCATTTCTGCTACCGCTAAGAAAATTTAAAATACATTTGTCTGTCTAACTACAATATACTCATTCTGGATTTTACATTTTTTTGTGCAAAATGTCCACCTCAAATTACAAACAACAACTTACTTGTAGACTGATGTCTTCTATAGTTGTTTTTTTATGAATGATGTGCTCTGGGAAATAAGTACTACTATGAGAATATCTATTTTGGCAATTTTTAGTTTTGCTTTTGGAAAAAGAAAATTGCATTTAAATAAGTGTTTAAGAGGTAAGAATTCAGGTCCAGATTAGAGCCCCCAAAACAAAATTGTAGCACAGTGTAAAGCTTTGCTTTTAGAACTCCTTTTACGTTGGGATTTTCCTCCTTTATAAATTCCTGCATCTTATGTAGTAAGCATCTCTCCTGACATTCAACAAGTAAAGAAGACTGACCAATAAATTCATACAAAAAAAACCTAGCAGAGGTAGTTGGCAAAGTTGGAACATGTTTACCAGCACTTTCCCATATTTTGCCCAATGGTAGACATCATTAATCAATATGGCCAATATGTTTGCTGAACTCCCCCTTGGAGTATTTCACAATGTAGCATTCTAGACCATCAATACCAATTAATGTGCATTGGTAGGGGTGATACTATGATATTATTATACCATCAAGAATTGCATACAAAATAAAGAGAAAACATGAGCAAAAGAATGTGTAAACATCAGAAATTCTGCTATTATGAAAGCATTTGACAGAGCGCTATTTTTCTTAAGATTTATTTTTATTGTTTTTGACAGAAAGAGAGAAGGGTGAGGGCCCAGAGCAGTCTCCATAGTTGCAAGTCATTAGTTTTCTACATAGTTTCATTCCACAGGTGGGTGTGGGGCTGTGCAGGGCAGGAACCTGCTGGAAGCCTGCCACATAGGAGACTCACCCCAGTGAGAACCAAACTGGGATCACACCCCAGCTAAGCATATGGGTCCATATGGCCAGGGCAGAGACTCCATCATCAGACCCCACGGGCTTTTAAGATGGACGCTCAACCCACTGAGCAATCCCAACATCCCCCTGCTATTTTTTAAATCAGACAATAAATATCTGCATGGGTGAATAAATATCTTGTAGGGCTAACTTTAAGGTGAGGTTGAAAGGAGAAATTGTAAAATTCAGTTTGGTCCATAGTCATATTTAAACATGAACTATGAAAACTGTTTTTGAGAGAAAAAAAGAGTCAAATAATACTGAGGTCAGAAAGAGAAAAAATCAAGGGAAAAATAGAAAAATCAGGAAGAAGATGTCTGTACATGAAAGAGGTGAGGCAGTTAGAGAAAAATGCAGAAAGACAAATCTTTTGCTTTAAATGAAGGCAGATATCAACATCACTCTGAGTTTCATAAAATGTTTAGGGTCATGTACTGGCCCCTTACTCAGCCTACTGAAATGCTTAACTGTTTCTAATTTAAAACAGCATTAAGTATTAAGTTCACATAAAATGTATTCATTTGACTGGCCACAAAGGGACTGAAAATTAGTTTTAATACTAAAAAAAAAAATTTTTAATTACATTTTAATGTTTATAATTTTTTATTTTTACAAAAAAATAAAATACATACAAGTTTTTATTTTTACAACAAAATAAATAATATGAAAAAATAGAATACCAGCTTTGTGGGATGATTCCATTTCTCTATTCTGTACCCAACATCACTAAGGAGGATGGATGCATATTGTAGAAACAAAAATAAATGCTTTGAATGAATGGATAAAAAATTGATTCAGTTCTCTGCTTCATCTAATCTACTGTTAATTCCCTTTAATGCATTCTTTATATTAGTTACTGTATTCTTTATTTCTGACTGGTTCTTTTTACTTTTCCAGCTCATCATTGAAGTAAGCCCTGAGATCATTGAGTGTCCTTATAAACACATTTTGAACTCAGCCTCTTATAGATTGCTTTCCCGCATTTTTCTTTTTGTTTTGGTTGGTTGTTGTTTTTCTAAAGCTTTGTCCTATTCTTTTGTTTGGGACATGTTTGTTTGTCTCTCCATTTAGGTTGCCTCTTTGTGTTTGTTTCTATATGTTAGGCAGGCTGCTCTATTTCCTGGTTTTAGTAGAATGGCCTTATGTAGGTGTCCTGTGGGGCCCATTGGTACCGGTCTTCCTTGTCATGTGAGCCAGGTACTCCAGGTGTGTCTCTTGGGTGGGATGAATGTGCCCTCCTGTTGTAGTTGAACCTTGGTTGCTGTTTGCATGTCAGTGGGAGAGACTGACCCTCAGGCAAAATGGTTGTAAAGACTGGCTGTGACTACAGTGGAGGAGCTGTTGTATAAGGGCTGACCTTTTGGAGCTGGATTCACTTCAGCAGAACTCTGGTGCCTACTTAGTCTGTCCTTTGGGTGTGTAACCCTTGGAGGAAGAGAAGTAATACTCTGGCTTGGTCCTAGGCTGGAGACTGGGTATGCCCTGCCATGGGCCACCTAGAATAAGCCACAAAGCAATTATCAGATGGCCACAACCTCAACTGGGTTTGGAAGTTACTCAAGAGGCCAAGCTGTGAACTAAGGCCAGCTTTTGCTAATGCAGGGCTTAGGACAAGAGGTATAAAACATGATGAAACCAGATGCTGCTTATTTGGGTTTTGTGAACCTTTGGGAGATTTTAGAAAATTCTGTTCCATGAGCCAAGACAAGCTGTTTATCAGGAAAAGCCACTGGAAACAGCTTGGTTGTGCTTGAAAGTTGGGTGAGGTCTCAGGAATCACCATGATGGGGTGACTCAGATATTGTGGCAACCTAAATCTGCCTGGTAAGAAGTCAGTGGGATTAGCTAAGAAATAATGACTTTCACCAGCTCCTCCATCTAAGAAAAATATTCCTTTCCAGCCCTTGCCCTGAAGCCAGACAATTCAGTTTCTCCCCTTGCATACCTGACATCTTTTGAGCTGCTACCCCAGCACTGGAACTCAGAGGGAGTGAGTCCATCAATGAGTAAGTTCTGGTGTGGGCCCTGTAAGAGAATGCCTGGGACTTTAGCCACCCTCAGCTGACTCAGCCACAATCTCCACTTGTTTTCACAGCCAGAAGTTTAGGGGTCTTATCTCCCTGGCACTGGAACGCTAAGATAGGGAGCCTGGTGTGTGGCTGTAACCCTTTGTTCCTCCAGGAGAGACTTGTGCAGCTGAAATATACCTACTGATTTTTCATGGTCACACATGGCTATGCAACCAGCCCTTTCTGCATCTCCGCGTGTCCTACCAGTCTTCTGCATGTCCTTAGTTGTTAGGCTTCTGTTTAGCTAGACTTCAGGTGATTCTCAATGATGGCTGTTCTATAGTTAATGGTAATTTTTGAGTGGCATGAGATGAGGCAAGCACAGCGTTTGCCTACTTTTCCATCTTGACTAGAAAAAAATTGTTGTTTCTCCTTAAATATTCATTGAGTCCCCACAAGTTGTCAGGTCTGCACTAGTCACTCTCACTCTTTAGCTAAATCAACAATGGCCATTTGGCTTTGGGCTTGGGACACCTTTATATTGAGGAAGGGGAAGTTGGAAGGTTGAAAGTTCATCAAGAGTGTTCCTAATATTTCTCAGGATCTTTTATAATCATCCCTTCGTTAAAAGATTTATTATATTTTGATCTAAGAGTGTCAAATTCAGTTATCATTATTCCTCACCCCCCTCTACCATATGAAAAAGATCTAAAAACTGTATCTTGATGGTAGTTAGAGAATAAATGTGGTACAAATTATTTTTCTCTTCTGACTGTGATGTCAACCTCCCACTACAGCGTTCAAGCAAAACTCTGAAAGCTGTCTCTGCTGGTAGTCTTAATGGTAGAATTCAACAATCCAGTCTGCTGCTCTGATGTTATCTAGTTGCTTAGGGCTGGTTGTCAGCAGCTCATTTGGCAACTCAGTAGGAGAGGTAAATTAGCAGAGAATGTAGAAGAGTGCTACCCAGAGGAAGCAGGAGTTCTGTGCCCACTGGGAGCCTGGAAGACAAACAAAGAAGTTGGGGAGTATTTATTTTCTCTGTCAGGGAATCTTTTTCTCCACAAGACTTGAGTTCAAACAGGGGCCATCACCTTGTTGCCTCCACATGAGAGACGGAGAATCAAAGTGACCTGAAAATAAATGTTGGTTAGAATGAGGATCAGAGATTTGACTTGTAGACAGAAAGCCAAAACGGTTTTGTTGCTCTCCACAGTGAAAGGCTATTGATTGCTGCAAGTGAGAGCTCCTTGTTCCCTGAAGTTTAAGTTTATTCAGTCTTTTGCCCTTTGATAGCCCCTTACTGTTAAGAACTGCTCTGGGATTAGAAGCTGTTTAATATAAAATAAATTGTTTGTGATCAGCCATGACTGCTCCTGCAGGTTACAAGTCTGCTGTCAAGGCAGTATTGAAAAACACTTTCTATAATGTAGATTTTACTGAGTAGCCATCTTCAAAGGGATCTTAGCACCACACATCCTGGCATGTTCATCATTGTGTTTCACCTTCAAAAACTGATGAATTGAGTGTTTGAACAGCAGACTCTTTTTTTAAATGTCCTACCACTGTACAAGAGGGCACCATGGTTGTTTTACTCATAATCTGGAAAAGTGGTAACAGTGGTCCCAGGAAACTAATGTCTTCAAAACAGACAGTATAAATTAGGTTTGCAATTATTGATACACATACTAGTGTGATGTTAGAGAAGAGGATAAATCATGCTTGTGTCTACCCAGCTCTTGTATTTACAATCTCTTTAGCAAGAGTCTGTGCATTCGTAATAAAACCCAAAGTCCATAGAGGCTGTTTGTGGCTTACACACCTCTCTTTCTAGCTTATAGAATTTTTTTTTCTGAAAGGATGTGTTTTATTTTTAAGATTACAAAAGTAATACCTAGTGATAAATATCATTTATATTTAAAAAACTATTTTAGAGCATTTTTCAGTTTACAACAAAATTGAGATAAAGGTATAGAGATTGTTCATATATCCCTCTACCCCATGTGTAGCCATCCTCATTACCAATATCACTCACCAGAATGATACATTTTTTTATGAAGGATAAACTTACATTGGCACTTTATTATAATTTAAAGTCCAAAGTTTACCTTAGAATTCACTTTTAGTGTTGTATAATACATCATATGGGTTTAGACAAATGTATAATGACATAAACATCATTATAGTATTATGCAATGTATTTTTACTGCACCAAAGATCTTCCATGCTCTGATTACTCATCCCTGCCCGCATCCAAACCGTGGCAATCACTGATTTTTTTTACTGCCTTTCTAGTATTGCCTTTTCCAGAATGTCATATAGTTGGAATCATGCTGTATGCAGCCTTTTAACATTGGCTTTTTTCACTTATTTGCTCTTAGTCTTCCTGGCTTGAAAGTTCATTTATTTTTAACACTAAATAATATTCCATTGTCTGAATGTACCACAACTAATTTATCTATTCACATACTAAAAGACATCAGTTGCTTCCAAGTTTTGACATGTATGAATAAAACTGTTATAAAGAACTTTTTGCAGGTTTTTGTGTGAACATGTTTTCAACTCCTCAGGGTAGTACAAAATATAAATATAAATGTACATAATCAAATACATTGTTGCCATTATTGTGAATGAATTGTTATTTTTTAGATCAATTAATAATAAAAATAAATTATTTTACTTTTATTTTTTCTTTGATGATCTTCCTTTTGTCTACTAATAACTAATTTATTCAATTTTTGTTTGTCTGAGAAAGTCTTTATTTTTTCTTAACTTAAAAAAAAATTCAGGGCTAACTGGGATTGCTCAGTGGGTCAAGCACTCACTTTGCAGCCCCAGGGACCGAGGATCAAATCCTGAACCCAGCCTGTGAGGACCCATATGCTGAATTGTATTGCTTTTCCCATGTGAGAGGCCCCCAATTCAGTTCTTGCTCCCTGGTTTGGCCCCTGGCTTTATCTTTAATTTTCTGTATTTTGTAAGTGAAATGCCAAAGTATAGTTTTCATTTTTTGTCTTGAGTTTGTTTGCTTGTTTCCTTGTTTGTTTGCTTTTGAAATTTGTCCTGCTTGATGTTTTCTGAGTTTTGGTGTCTAACATTAATTTTGGAAAAATTATCAGTCATTATTGCTTCAAATATTTTCTTTATTCTTTTCTGTCTATCTTTTCTTTCTAGTATTCACATCACGCTTATGTTACAGCTCTTATGGTTGTCCCATATTTTTTGGCTATTTTATTCAGTTGTTTTTTGTTTGTTTGTTTAATCTTCATTCTCTTTGCTTTTCTGTTTTCAGGGTTTCTATTGGTACATTTTCGAGGTCAGAAATTCTTTCCTCAAATATTTCTAGTGTACTAGTAAATTCATTAAAGGTATACTTAATTTGTCTTAAAGTTTTACCTTTAACATTCATTTTTAGTTCTTTCTTAGGATTTTTATCTCTCTGCATACATTGCCCACATGTTCTAGCATGTCATAGACATGTTTTTATTCATTATAACCTTAGCATTCAATCATAGTAGTTGTAAATTCCCAGTTTTTAAATTTCAACATCCCTGCTATGTCTCTGATGCTTACTTTGTATCTTCAGATTGTGTTTTTTTACTTTGTGGTATATGTTGTAATTTTTTCTTGACAGCTGGGCGTGTTGTACTGGGCAAGATTAACTTCTGTACTTATAAGCATGTACTTTAGTAATATGATGATGAGATGTGTATGTGGTGGGAGGGGAGCATTATACAGTCCTATGGTTAGGTCTCAGTCTTTGAGCCTATGCCTCTGGACTTGAACTTCACAAGTAGTTTCTCAGTTTACTTTTGCCACCCTTAAGTAGGTCAGGATGTTTACAAAGGATTGGAGTTGGGTATTTGCTTTCCTCAAGCCAATTAGGGTTTGATAGTACCCCTAGGAAGGTTAGGTTTTGGTTAACTGATTTCCCCTGAGGGCAGAACTTGTTAAGAAGAACACAGTGCTCTGATATATTTCAAAAGGTTCATTTACCCCTACTCCAATGGGTTCCCCAAGGGAAACTATCTCTGCTATTAACTATGGAAAATTGGTCAAGCACATAGAGATAGATCTCACAATATTGTAAAACCCCCATGACCATCTTCGTGTGGAGATTTTAACTTTCAGAGTTGTCTAAACTGAGTCTCCAGTAATTCATCAATTATAATCCAGTTTTTCTACCTCCACACTTGTTTTCATGGCATTTTCAACTCATGAGTCTCTGTTCTAGGAAGCTACAATTCCCTGGAGTTGCCTCTCTGTCTCTTCAATCCTGGGACAACAGCTTACCCTCTGCCTTTCTTCTCTTACAAATTGAAGGAGAGATACTGATTATTCATTTTGTTCAGCTTTTTACTTGTTAGGACAATGTGGTGATTTCCATGCTCCTTACACACACAGTTGGATGGAACTATTTTCTCAAACCAAAATGTATGACATTATTAACATTTTGACAATGTATTTCCTTTATATAGATTTTCTTCGTTTTTGATACTCATTTTATCAGATTGGAATATTTACAGATGGTAATGTTTTATCTTTAATCTATTAGGAAGTACATTTGTAATTTAAAACACACACACACACACCATTTAAGCCATTTCTAGTTATAACAAAATAGGGTCTCCATTCTGTGTCAGATGAGAAATTTTATCATTTTTCTTATGCCTACTAAGTCTCCATTTTTTCATTTATAGAATATAAAATTTACACCCACATCATGATTTTAATTAATAATTAGATATAATCTGTTATATTTTCTAAAATAATGTTTGATATTTGCATTAATCTTTAATATCATTTTAGAAATAATCATTTAGATTTAAGTATGTTTATTTAGTTTTACTGCTCACTTTTAATTTTATATAAGAACATTCTTTTTTTTTTTTAAGATTTATGTTATTGTTTTTGGCAGAGACGGAGAGAAGGGGGAGGGCCCAGAGCAGTCTCCATAGTTGTACGTCATCAGTTTTCAACATGGTTTTGTTCAACACAGGTGGGCAGGGGCCATGCTGGGCAGCAAGCAGGCCAGGGCCACCCGAATGGGAGGCACACTCCCTCAGGCCAGGGGCCAAACTTGGCGGGGAGGGAGCAAGAAACAAACTGGGGGCCTCCCTCATGGGAAGCACACCCCAGTTCAGCCTATGGGTTCGCATGGATCAGGGCCGGGATTTGATCCTCGGTCCCCAGGGTTTTCAAAGCGAGCACTTAACCCACTGAGCCATCCCAGCTTCCCCACTTTCTCTTTTTTATTATTTAATATTTTCTTGTTAATCAGCTGGAATGCATCTTCAATTATCTGTTTTAGGAGAAGTGTGTGACTGGTATACGGTACTTTCTGAGTCCTTGCATGTCTAAGAATGTCTTTCTGCTGCCTTAAAATAAGACCCACTGGGAACAGGGTTTTTGCATTAAACTTTTTGATCAGAGCTCTATGGATAATTAGTATCTAAAGCGGTGCTCGGAGAAAAATAAGAGCAGCCTATTTTTGATGTTAATAGTAACTAAATTTATTCTGTGTCAATACTTTTAGCATTTTATATTTATTCCTAAAGAATAAACTAGCATATGCCGATGTTCTTTTTGGTTCCATGAGGTTTTTTCTTTATTATATTTGTGACCAAATACTTTTTTTTTTTTAATTTCAGGAAAGTTTTCTTCTATTTTTTTTTTAACTATGACCTTTGTGCCATGATCTGTTTTGTACTTCATGAGGTTATTGTTTTGCACAGATTGGTCTCCTGAATTTGTACTTTGAGTCTTGCAGTTTTCATTTCTTTACCTATAAATTTTGAAAATATTACTTGTTAGAATCCTCTGCTTCACTAACTTGATTTTCTTTAGTATTAATTCTGCCATTGCCTCACCCCATCGTGAAACTTAGTAATTATTCAAAATAGACTTCTATGTTCAGGTTTTTCTTTTCAATAAATCCTTTGTCCACTTTTATGTGTGTGTCGGGGGGGGGGAGTGAGGTGAGGTGTAGTTGCCCAGTATTGACTCACAGTAAAATAGAAATTGAGAGATTCTGTCAGCTATTATTTCAAGTGACTGCCTGATAACTATATATCTAGATGAAAGAGATTATACTTATTGTAAAATTACAGTAATTGTTGAAAGAGCCCACAGTCTTGGGAAAAAAGGAAAGGTTGCTGAGGCAATAAGAAACTCAGCAGGAATATCTTTCTCTATGCAACAGCATTATTTCTTTATTCTTTCTGTTCTGATGTGGCTACCCACTCAAGAACAAGTGGAAGTAGCATGTATCCTCTGTTAACCTCAGGTACCTGGGCTAAAACCCAGCCTGTAGTGCTGCCCTAAGCTTTGCTTGTGGTGACCCAATGAGTAGGGCTGCCTGATTTTAAAAATAAATATATATCACAATCAGGAAAATTTTATTTTCAAATAAACAATTAATTTTGTTTTTGTATATGTTACAAATATTTCATGAGACATAGTTAAAAAAAAATTCTGTTGATTGCCTGAAAGTCAAATTGACCTAAGCATCTTGTATTTTACCTGGCAAACCTACCTATGAGCTACAATCTGCTTTTGTCCTTCTTAAGGTGAGACGGTATTAGAAGTGAGCTCTTCAACATTTTATTTAATTCTTAAGGACTACATGATATTGCTCTCCAGATCTTTCTTTACTCAGGTCCTATCTACATTCCACCTGGTGGAAGTCCATTGATATTTCATGTCAATATCAGATGTAACATACAGGTTCCAGAACAGAACTGATGCAGGTTTCCCAATATTTTTATATTTCAGTTACAAGTTCTGTAGGATTCTGGAGGTGTATGCATGTGTGGCTGGGTTGGAGGGGTGGGTGCCGATGGTAACATGAGTAAAGATTTTGATGGATAAAAGAAAAGTTAAAAGCCTGTGCTTATGCTGTCATTGTACTGTAAAGTTTTGTTATATCTAATTCAACTTTCTAAAGGTACTGTGCCTAGCTGTGTAGTGCCCCATTAAAGACAGTTGTTTAATTGACTTGGACAGAGGGAGTTACCAGTATTTGATTGGATAAACTGGGCCATCTTAAGCTATAACTCATTTAACAGACTGGGAAGACTGGCTTTCCTCAAACTACCCTCTAAGAGATTTGTTTTTGCGTCCCATCTTTCTAATCCCTGTTTACTACTTTGCACTTAAGTTCATCTACACCTCTGGGAAGTTAGTAAATCAAAAAAAGAAAAGGGGTGTGAGAGAGAGAGAAATACTACATGAGAAGCTGCCTATCAATAGGAACTAATATTAACATTTATTGTATATTTAGTATATACTAGGCACCAAGTTAAGGGTCTTAACCTCTCTACACTCAATAGAATGGTCATTAACCCTCTTTTTCCAAGTGAGGAAACAAGTAACCAGAGAGGTTAACAGACTTGTCCTAGGCCATACAGTAGGATTTGAGTGCACTTTTTCTACTCTACCATATAATTCCAGAGTTCCTTATTCTCAATTGCCACTTTTAGGAACAGTAGAGAGCTTGTTTTGGTCTCCTCATATAGTCTTTTCTCCTTCAATTTCTCATAGAGAAACAACAGTGGGTTTAGGGATTACTATAAGCTACTGATTTCTATTATCAGTACCATCATGCATGTCATCCCCACAACAATACACAGACAGCCATCAAAAACAACTTCCTCTTCCTATAATTGTTAAAGCATCATTCCCATCTGCAGATGTTGCTTTAATCATACAACAATTAACAGAGCATCAAGTGATAAATTTATGATCTACAAAAATTACTAAAATGTAAAATTCAAAAGGAGATACAGAATTGGAATATGTTTAGGAACCAGTTCCCAAAACAAAGCAGATCAAAAGAAAATTTCTAGTACCTGCTCATAATTGTATTGCTTATTTACACTTTGCACTGGAGGCTCATATTAATTACAAGATACCCACTTCAATTTCATGACATTTATCCACATTGTTCACATTTTCCCCAGTTATTTTCAATGAAAGTAATAACTTTCCAATATCAACACTATGTGTGCTATGTGGTATTACTATCACATTATGAGGCAAGTATTTGACTCATACTACCACAGTACATTACTGTGCATTTGTCTCATGAAAATTTCTGACAATACCTTCTGTTCATTATTAAAACAGTCATGAATGTACTGCCTAGAACCAACAAGTACCACATAAATGTCCTAATATATTTTCAACAAATAATTTTACTTTTGACACTTCTTGCTGGGCCACTCTATAGCTGGGAACTCACATGGACAAATATAGGCATATATGTGATTATTTTGTGAAGAAGACAACGTTTCAGAGAAGAAGGTGCAAGAATGAAGAATAAACAGTTACTAATTGAGTGCCTACTATGTGCTTAATGTTTTCAATGTGTTATTTAATTCCCAAACAACCCAATGAACCATCTTCCATTGCTGTCTTTTTCAAATTCAGAAATGGAAAATCAGAGAAACTACATTATTTAGTAAAGATAATGCAGCCCATCACCGCATTATCTAACTCAGTTAGTCTATCTTTAAAGTTCCAAGTTTTTTCACTTAAGCCACAAACAACCTCTATTTTGCTATCTATAAAACTTATTTTCTAAAAAGTAAACTTCCAGCTTAATATATGAACATTTAATGTCTTGCATTCATATTAATCATTCTTAATTTTAATTTAAAAATATTTATTGAATTAGCTGACTCTGACATGGATATATTTATAAATATAAATATAAAGGAACAATTTTGTACAATTTACTATTTGCATAGTTAAAAATCAAACAGAAATATATCTAACAAATACAATTTGTTTCATTTTATAAATGCTAAGTTACTTAGGCTCAAACTTGGGTTATTAGTAATAAAGATTTTACTTAGAGCTCGATCAAAAATCAACTACACATAACTAAAAATACCCAAGGGTAGAGAAGCCACGAAGAGTGTAAATAAATGACAGAGGAAAAACTCAGGTTATTTTTCTATTCTATATTTTTGGCCAAAATTATTTTTCCTGTGGTCAAAGGAAGAATGATTCGTCCTGTTTTCTGTAAAAAAGGAAGACCACAAGAAACTGAGATGAGCAGATGCCCATTCTTAAAACTCAACCTCCTCAGAAGTTGCACTCCTTTTCTCAGTAGGAGGATGAGAGCAATTAGTTAAACCTCAAAGATTATATAATATAAATGCTATATAGAAATACACATTTGGAGAGACATTGAAGGCAAAGCAAATGCAACTTTAGGAGAAATGATTAAGATATAAACTAAGGTGAGATAAGTTCATAAAGTTTTGTTTTCTAATTAACACTTCATATTTTTCTTTGTTGTTTCTCAGCTATTATTTACATCCAAGTATCAGGCTATTTCCAAGAGATAAACATTGTATATAGAATGAAATGTGAAACCAACAGACATGAAATATTTGTAATTTAAGTAGGAAACAATATCAATCAGTCAATAATAAACCTTAATGTCTTTCATCTAAGAAAATCTTTAAATACTCAAATAACAATAGCAGTTAATATTTATTAAGTGTTTATTAAAAAAATTTTTTTTTTGACAGAGAGAGATAGATACAGAGACAGAGAGAGAACTGAACTGGGGGCACACCCCAGTTCAGCATATGGGTCTGCACGGGCCGGGGCTGGGATTTGATCCTCGGTCCCTGGGGCTGCAAAGTGAGCGCTTAACCCACTGAGTCATACCAGCTTCCCCTATTATGTGCTTATACTGGACCTGGTCCTGTGCAAAATTTTTTTCCTGGCACTCCTACTGTGGACTAGCCACCATTTTAGGATTAATGGGGAGATAAAGTTCTTCTTCTTAAGAGCAGCTGAATGAGAAAAGGCAACCAGTGCAGCTCAGACCAGGAGTGCCTGTCTGCATGTAAAGTAGCACAGTGTCAACACCTGCCATAGCAGCCTGGTGTTTATGCAACCAGACTTAACGATCCTGAACTGTCCTATTCAAAAACTGGGTTCATAGAGAGTCAGGAACAGCAGGTAAAACAGAACCAGAACTTGGATTCCTAGTCATGATTAGAGAGGCTCTGTTCACGTATTCATTCATACCTTCAACAGGCATTCATTGAGCACCTTCTATCAAGTGGGGAGCGGGGGATGGGAGGAGAAGCAAAACCCAGGGTGATTTGATAAACGACTTTAAGATAGAACCCAAAAGTTCCAACAGAAGGGAAAAGTCAGAGAGCTCTAACCCTGCTTCCAATTCTATACCCTCAATCCAGGGGCCAAGTCACAGATGGTTCTAGGTGCTTTCAGTCCCCCAGACTATAAAGTGGGGATAAAAACCCCGGTGCCATTATCATCTCCTCAGCTGTCCCCACGCTGCTGATGATTCATTAGCTTGTATTTGTGAAGTATGTTGCTGTACTGACTTACCACAAATTTTTCTATCAGGCTCATCAGCTCTTTAAAGTTCTTAAGCAAAAGTGAACAAGTTTTGATGACATGCCCCAAAGACAAGCGAGCCTGACAGTAACGAAGCAGAAGAAACACCCAACAACCGTCTCCCCTCACCCT